>JACEIK010001506.1:29226-46077 GCA_018107945.1 Datura stramonium | reverse complement strand
AAAACAAGGACTAATCATGTTGGTTAGCACCTATATTCACATTTATATAAAATTACATAAAAATGTATATAATTAATTAGATAAACAAGGTAAAACTAAGTTATAAAGTATCACTTGGACATGCTATTTTGCCCACGATCAGTCTTCATAGACGATATTTGAGGAGGAGCATGCCACTCATTCGGGGATTGTGCTAAAGAGTCTCAAGGATTGCCAGTTGTTTGCTAAATTAAGCAAGTGTGAGTTTTGATTAGACTCGGTAGCATTTTTGGGCCACGTGGTATCAAGTAAAGGTGTGCAGGTAGACTCTCAAAAGATAGAAGCTGTAAAGAATTGGCCTAGACCAATTAGTCCTTCGGATATATGAAATTTCTTGGGTTTATCTAGATATTACAGGAGGTTTGTTGAAGGATTTTAATCCATTGCTGCACCATTTACTAAGTTGACCTAAAAGAAAGTCAAATTTCAATGGTCGGATGCCTATGAGAAGAGTTATCAGGAGTTAAAGACTCGACTCACTTCAGCCCCAGTGTTGACCCTACCTGATGGTCTGATGGATTCATTGTGTATTTTGATGCCTCTACGGTTTGTCTTGGGTGTATGTTGATGCAGCATGGTAAGGTCATTGCGTATGCCTCTAGACAACTTAAGACTCATGAGAAGAACTACGCGACGCATGACCTAGAGTTGTAGAAGTGGTGTTCGCATTGAAGATTTGGACGAACTATTTGTATGGGGTGGGTCCATGTGGATGTGTTTAAGGACCACAAGAGCCTACAGTATGCGTCAACCCAGAAGGATTTGAATTTTCGACAAAGGAGAGGATTAGAGCTACTCAAGGATTATGACATAAGTGTGCTTTATCATCCGGGCAAGGCCAATATAGTAGAGGATTCCCTTAGTAGGCTATACATGGAGAGTGTCTCATGTGGAAGATGAAAAGAAAAAGTTGGTGAAGGATGTGCATCGACTTGCACGACTAGGAATTCACCTTGTTGATTCGACGGATGGTAGTGACATTGTTTAGAATGGTTCAGAATCTTCTTTGGTGATTGAGGTGAAGTCTAGGCAAGATGAGGATCCTATTTTAGTAAAGTTGAAGGAAGTGGTTCAGAATCATAAGGTAGAGGTCTTCTCCCAACGGGGAGATGGTGTACTTCGATATTAGAGTCATTTATGTGTTTTGGATGTCGATGACTTGAGAGAGCGGATGTTGTATGAGGATCACAGTTCGCGGTATTCTATCCACCCTGGTGCCACCTAGATATACTGTGAACTACGAAAAGTCCATTGCTAGAATTACATGAAGAAGGACATAGCAGAGTTTGTGACTAAGTATCTGAATTGTCAGTAAGTGAAGTGGAGCATAAAAGGCTAGCAGGTGTGCTAAGAAACATTAGTATTCCCACTTGGAAGTGGGAAGAGATCAATATGGATTTCATCATAGGGTTGTCTCGCACATATTGATAGTATGACTCTATTTGGGTGGTTGTAGATAGGTTGACTAAAGCAGCCTATTTTCTACCGATCAAAACTACTGACTTAGCAAAGGATTATGCTAAATTATACCTTCGAGAGTTAGTTTGGTTTAATGGAATCCCCTTGTCCATAATTTCAGACAGAGATACTCAGTTCACCTCCCAGTTTTGTAGATCATTTCAGAAGGGACTCGGTACTCAGGTCAAGCTTAGCACACCGTTTCACCCACAGATGGATGGTCAGGCTGAGTAGACTATTCAGATTCTCAAGGATATGTTGAGAGCATGTGTGATTGACTTCAAAGGTAGTTGGGGATGATCATTTACCTCTTATCGAGTTTGCTTACAATAATAGCTACCACTCTAATATTCAGGTGGCTCCGTTTGAGGTGGCCGTTCGGTCGCCTATGATACTAGGAGCCATCTTTATGGCCGGAGATGTGGATCTCCTATTGTTTGTCTTTAGGTAGGTGAGGCTACATTGATAAGGCCGAATTCAGTTAATGAGGCTATGGAGAAAGTTCAACTTATAAGGAAAAGGCTAAAAACAGCTTAGAGCCCTCAAAAGTCCTATGCTGATGTGAGGAGGAGAGAAATGGAGTTTTAAGTTCATGATTGAGTTTTTCTGAAGGTGTCTCCCATAAAGGGAGTGATGAGAATCGGGAAGAAAGGAAAGATTAATCTCTGATATGCTGGTCCCTATAGGATTGTGAGACGTGTTGCCAAGGTGGCCTATTAGTTGGAGCTACTAGAGGGGTTGGGTTCAGTACATCCAATTTTCTATGTATCATTATTAAATAAGTGGGTTGGTGATCCGACTTTGGTTGTCCCGATGGTGAGCATAGGTGTGAAGGATAACCTCAGTTATAAGGAGGTACTGGTTGAGATTCTTGATTTTCAGGTTTGGAAGTTGAGGAACAAAGAAGTAGCTTCTGTGAAAGTATTATGGAGGAATAAGCTTGTTGAAGGAGCTAAGTGGGAAGATGAAGTAGTTATGATGGCTAAATACCTGCATTTATTTCCTTGCAACTCAGTTCCAACATGATGTATATATTTCCTCCTTAGATCTATTCAGTTTATGTGTAGTTCACGTCTCTCAGTTTTCTTTACGTCAGTACATGTATATGTGACTCATGAATTCAGTTCAGTCATGTATATCAGTCTAGAGTCAGTCACTCCATCAGTTTTCAGCTTCATATGTTCAGTACTTGAGATTTCAGTTCCCGTCCCCAGCTTTTCAATATGTTAAGTCTACATTCAAGGAGGAATATTCCCAAGAGGGAATATTGTAATACCCCAGAAGATTCTAAGACTAGATGAGAGAAATGGAAATAAGTTCAGCAGAAAATTTTGCACTTTTACCTCAGTACGACTCAACCTACAAGTCATAGGTTAGTAGTACGGGTCATAGGATGACCCATGGATTAGGTCAGATATTTTTGTTCCCCAGACCATGAGTTCCCGCTATGAGTAGTAGTATGTGAGTACAAACCGTGATCAGGAGTCGTAGCAAGTCTTCGAAGTTATCCAGTGACCGATGTTACGGGTGATGGTACGACTCGTAGGATAGTATTATGGATCGTAGTAAGATTCGTGTATATATTTATAGGGTAGGAGGTTTTAGACTTTTTCAGTACGAGAGGATACCACGAATCTTAAGATGATTATAAGACTCGTACGATCCTTAGTATCTTACAGAATAGTTATCCTGGGAATTCATTAAGGGTATTTTCATAATCCTAAGCTTCTAAGCCCTAAACTACGTTGTTTTAAGACCTGAAAGAATTGTATTTGGGGAGTTTAACCTATTCTAATTCATTCAACTCCCATGCATGCAAAGTTAGAGTGTTCCATTGAAGATCAAGCCTAGAGTTCCTCCAATTCTCCTCCAAATCTCTAGGGATTTCCAAGTCAAGATAAGAATCAGTTTACCCAGTTATGTAGGACGATGAATTAGAGTTTCCTTTCACACTCATGGCCAAATTTCTCCTCAAGTTCATGAATTAAAGTGTCGATTCAAGTTCTGATCCTATGGGGTTTTATCCGAATTTTATGAAATTCTCTATGATTTATTTATGGATCAATTTCCCTCATGTTTCAAAGCATATTTTAATATCTATGGGAAGATTTTATAACTATTTTGATTATTAATTTATGATTTCAAATTTTATATAATTATGCCCAATTATGCAAGTTTCATGAAAAGTCAAGTTTATGATTCTATTATGATTGTTGTTCCCCTAAGCCATAATTTATGATTTATGATTTATGATTTATGATTTATGATTTATGATTTATGATTTATGATTCATGATATGATTTTCTAGTACTCTTCATTAATTTATTAGTCTCAAGTATGGTTATCTTCTCAAGCACATATATTCTTCATGATTTATGAGTTCATGATTTTGGCCGACTCATGGGTCCTTATTTCATGGATAATCATGTATTTCAAGTATGATCAAGTATGTTATAAGTTAACTAGCCATGAACATCATGTATGACTTCAGGATATTATATGAGCCTTCATGTGCATGTTTTTGGGAGTCGTGTCTTGAACCGAGTAGGCCCGGCATTCAAAGTAAGCTCCATGATCTCAGAGTTACGTGCCAACATAGGTTTATATTCATGGACTCTAGATGGGTCGCTATTAGTGATATCACCCCATTAAGGTCCCTTCCCTGGAAAGCTCAGGACAGCGCTGCTCACTTGAGTGAGATAGTTGGGGCATTATTTAAGCTCTATTATGATGGTGTCGGTTAAGACGAGTCCTCCAATTATTCCTTATGTTTTATCCATGATAATTATTATAATACTTTGGCTCAAGTTATGTTTTACAAGGTTTCTCTCATGAACACGATTATTACTAGTTTATGAGTGGTTCGGAAAACATTGAGCCCTCATGTTTATGTTATGACTACCACTTCATGTTTGAAATTTACTACACTTATAAACACTTACGTATCTTATTAGATAATTATTTTATTTACCTTGAATATTCAGTACATTTAAAGTGTTTATCGCATACTCTATATTGTATCATTTTATAGTACAAGTCTGAGAGATCAGACACAGCCACACCATTTGTCCTGCTTCCATATCACTATTGTTAGCCAATATTGGTGAGTCCTTATTTTCCGGGGACATCTAGTATAGTTTTTTATTTTTTTATTTCAGTTACAGACTTTTGTCGAGCTATCGAGGATGTAGTCCTATCAGCTCATCAGCTTTGTTAGAGGCTTTTCAGACAATATGTAGAAACTCATCTTGTTAGTGTTAACTCGGTGTATGTTTATTACGTGTGTAGACTTCCACTTATTCATGTTCAGTTTATCAGTTTTCACTAAGTTATGTTCTTTAGCCGCTATATTAAAGCCATGGGTCGATTTGGAGCCATTCATGGTTCTAGTCCCGTATCTCGGTTCGGGGTGTAAGAACGGGCCTGTAAAACTTCATATCAGAGAAAAAGGTTCAGTATGTCCAAGGGTATCTGAAATCTCTGTTAAGTAGAGTCTTTCCCATGGGTGTGAAGCCCGCCACACTTATAGGGGAGAGGCTACATGATGTTTTAGAAATTTCCCTTCTTTCATGATCTATGTCGTGCGATGAAGAATCTCTCTATCCTTATAACTCGTGCTATACACATTTACAGAATCATGCCTCTACGGCGTATAAATGGAAGAAGGAACGGGAATAGAAATGGCCATAAGGATGACAACAGGGATGAGCATCAGCAAGCCCAGCCAGCACCAGTAGGTCCTTTACCCGAGCAAGTCTCTCATGCCGAGTTTAGGGAAGCTTTTTAGTTGTTAGCTCAGACCTTCACCTCTCAGGTCAATCAGCAAGAAGTGGCTTATGTTCCCCAGAATGGGAATGCTGTGGTGACTCGAGCTAGGGATTTACTCAGGATGAATCCCACTTAGTTTCTTGGGTCGAAAGTGGATGAGGACCCACATGAGTTTCTGGGAGAGATTCAGAAGATAACCCAGATTATGGGGGGTGATGGGAGAAGAGAGCATAGACTTAGCCTCCTATCAAATGAAGGGGGTTGCTTATATTTGGTACCTTTAGTGGAGGGATAGTAGAGAAGTAGGCGCAGTTTCCATGAGCTGGGAGGAGTTCATGATATCCTTCATAGAAAGATTTTTTCCTAGGTAGTTAAGGGAGGCAATGGTGGTTGAGTTCGTCAATTTAAGGAAAAATGATGGTGGCGGATCATAGAGCTCGTATGAATAGGTTTGTGTATGGGGTATCAGATTCGCTAGTCAAGGAGTGTAGGACCGCAATGTTAATCAGTGATCTTGATTTCTCCCGATTGATTATATACACCTAGCAGATTGAGGCGAATCAGATGAGGGAAAGGGAGAGAGAGGCCAAGAAGGCCAGGAAAGGAAGCTTGGGGTTCTCCCAGCAGAGGTCCAGTGGAGAACATCATCAGTAGTTCCACCAGAGGTCATCAGCTTGGGTACCGTCATCAACTAGTGTCAAGTTCGAGGGGATAGAGGGACACACCGGTAGAGCGCAATTTTCCGGTCTATGGAAAATATGGTAAGAACTGCATAGAGAGTGCCTAGTCAGATCAGATATATTCTTGGGTATGGAAAACCCGGGCACATGCGTAGGGAGTGTCCTTTGTCTACACAGGGCGATAGTAGAGGTCGTTCCCAGACTACTAGCTCAGCAGCAGCTCCTACAACACGTCCTTCTCAATAGGGTGCATCCACTAGTGCAAGTGGTGGACAGCGTAAGAACAAGTTTTATGCCCTTACATCATGTTAGGAGCAGGAAATCTCTCTAGATATAGTCATTGGTATGTTTTCAATATTTCATCTTGACGTGTGTGTATTGTTAGATCCAGGGGATACTTTATCTTTTGTTACTTATTATATTGCTATTAGTTTCAGAGTTAGTACCGAAATCCTATCAGAGCCCTCCTCAGTCTCTACTCCAGTACGTGACTCAGTTATAGCTCGATGGGTGTATAGAAATTTCCCTATCATACTTCTTCAGAAAGTAACCTCAGCCAACCCGGTAGAGCTAGACATGACTAATTTTGATGTTATTATTGGTATGGATTAGTTGCATGCATGTTATGCCTCAGTGAATTGTTGAACCCGTAGGGTAGAGTTTTGGTTTTCAGGTGAACCAATCCTAAAATGGAAGGGTATTCCTGTCGTGCGTATAGGTCACTTTGTTTCCTACCTTAAAGCCAGAAAGATGATTTTCAAGGGTTGTGTTTTCCATATAATTCGAGTTAAAGATGCTACATCTGGGACCCTGACTCTTCAGTCTATCCCTGTTGTATATGATTATTCGGAGGTTTTCCCAAATGATCTACCAGGAGTCCCTATCGAGCGGGAGATTAAATTTCGTATTGACATTCTTCTTGATACGCAACCTATATCTATTCCTCCATACATAATGGCTCCATCCAAGCTGAATGAGTTGAAGGAGAAGTTGAAGGATCTTTTAGATAAAGAATTCATTAGACCTAGCAAGTCCCCATGGGGTGCACCATTTCTCTTTTTCCAGAAGAAGGATGGTTCTCTTTGTATGTGCATTGACTATCAACAGTTGAACAGAGTCACCACTAATAAAAAGTATCCCTTCCCCATAATTCATGACTTGTTTGACCAACTTCAGGGTGCGAAGTGCTTCTCAAAGATAGATCTCAGGTCCAGCTATCACCAGCTCAGAGTTTGGGATTCTGAACACAGTTTTCAAGACTCGATATGGTCACTATGAGTTTGTAGTTATGTCTTTTGGACTAACGAATGCTCCTGCAGCTTTTATGATTTGATAAACAGGGTGTTCAAGATATAGTTGGACATGTTTGTGGTTGTCTTCATAGACGACATTAGAGGAGGAGCATGCAACTCATTTGAGGATTATGCTAAAGACTCTCAAGGATTGCCAGTTTTTTGCTAAATTCAGCAAGTGTGAGTTTAGTTTAGACTCAGTAGCATTTTTGGGACAGGTGATGTCAAGTGAGGGTGTATAGGTGGACCCTCAAAAGATAGAAGCTGTAAAGAATTGTCCTAGACTAGTTAGTCCTTCAGATATCAGGAGCTTCTTGGGTTTAGCTAGCTATTTCAGGAGGTTTTTTAAGGGTTTTCATCCACTGCTGCACCATTGACTAAGCTGACCCAAAAGAAAGTCAAATTTCAATTGTCGGATGCCTATGAGAAGAGTTTTCAGGAGTTAAAGACTCGACTCACTTTAGCCCCAGTGTTGACCCTACCAGAGGGTCAGATGGATTCGTTGTGTATTGTGATGCCTCTACGGTTGGTCTTGGGTGTATGTTGATGCAGCATGGTAAGGTCATTTCGTATGCCTCTAGACAACTTAAGACTCATGAGAAGAACTACGCGACGCATGATCTAGATTTGACAGCAATGGTGTTCGCATTGAAGATTTGGTGGCACTATTTGTATGGGGTCCATGTGGATGTGTTTAAGGACCACAAGAGCCTACAGTTTGCGTCCACCCAGAAGGATTTGAATTTTCGACAAAGGAGATGGTTAGAGCTACTCGAGGATTATGACATAAGTGTCTTTTATCATCCAGGCAAGGCCAATATAGTAGCGGATTCCCTTAGTAGGCTGTCCATGGAGAGTATTTCATGTGGAAGATGAAAAGAAAGAGTTGGTGAAGGATGTGCATTGACTTGCACGACTAGGAAAATGTGCATCAACTTGAACAACTAGGAATTCACCTTGTTGATTTGACGAATAGTAGTGTCATTGTTTAGAATGGTTAAGAATCTTCTTTGGTGATTGAGGTCAAGGCTAGGAAATATGAGGATCCTATTTTGGTAAAGTTGAAGGAAGTGGTTCAGAATTAGAAGGTAGAGGTCTTCTCCTAAGGAGGAGATGGTGTACTTTGATATTAGGGTCGTTTGTATGTTTTGGATGTCGATGACTTGAGAGATAGGATGTTTTATGTGGCTCACGGTTCGTGGTATTCTATCCATCCTGGTGCCACCAAGATGTATTGTGACCTATGGAAAGTCTATTGGTGGAATGGCATGAAGAAGTACATAGCAAAGTTTGTGACTAAGTATCTGAATTGCCAGTAAGTGAAGTGGAGCATAAAAGGCTAGTAGGTGTGCTACAAGACATTAGTATTCCCACTTGGAAGTGGGAAGAGATCATTATGGATTTCATCATTAGGTTGTCTCGCACACGTTGAAAATATGACTCTATTTGGGTGGTTGTAGAAAGGTTGACTAAAGCAGCCTATTTTCTACCGATCAAAGCTACCGACTTAGCAGAGGATTATGCTAAATTATACCTTTGAAAGTTAGTTTGGTTGCATGGAATCCCCTTGTCCATAATTTCAGACAGAGGTACTCAGTTCACCTCCTAGTTTTGTAGATCATTTCAGAAGGGACACGGTACTCAGGTCAAGCTTAACACAACTTTTCACCAATAATTGGATGGTCAGACTGAGTGGACTATTCAAATTCTCAAGGATATGTTGAGAGCATGTATGATTGACTTCAAAGGTAGTTGGGGATGATTATTTACCTATTATTGAGTTTTCTTACAATAATAGCTACCACTCCAATATTCAGGTGGCTCCATTTGAGGTGGCCGTTCGGTCGCCTATGATACTAGGAGCCATCTTTATGGCCGAAGATGTAGATATCCAATTGTTTGGCTTGAGGTAGGTGAGGCTACATTGATAGGGCTGAATTCAGTTAATGAGGCTATGGAGAAACTTCAACTTATAAGGAAAAGGCTAAGAACATCTTAGAGCCCTCAAAAGTCCTATGCTGATGTGAGGAGGAGAGAGTTGGAGTTTGAAGATGATGATTGAGTGTTTCTGAAGGTGTCTCCCATGAATGGAGTGATGAGAATCGGGAAGAAAGGAAAGATTAGTCCCCAATATGTTGGTCCCTATAGGATTGTGAGACGTGTTTGCAAGGTGGCCTATGAGTTAGAGCTACTAGAGGAATTGGCTTCGGTACATCCAATTTTCCATGTATCATTATAAAAGAAGTGCGTTGGTGATCTGACTTTGGTTGTCCTGATGGTGAGCATAGGTGTGAAGGATAACCTCATCTATAAGGAGGTACAAGTTGAGATTCTTGATTTTCAGGTTTGGAAGTTGAGAAACAAAGAAGTAGCTTCTGTGAAAGTCTTATGGAGGAATCAGCTTGTTGAAGGAGCTCAGTGGGAAGCTAAAGCAGTTATGATGGCTAAATACCTGCATTTATTCCCTTCCAACTCAGTTCCAACATAATGTATAGATTTCCTCCTTAGATCTATTTAGTTTATGTGTAATTCATGTCTCTCAGTTTTCTTTACGTCAGTACATGTATATGTGACTCATGAATTAAGTTTAGTCATGTATATCAGTCCAGAGTCAGTCACTCCATCAGTTTTCTGCTTCAGATGTTCAGTACTTGAGATTTCAGTTCCCTTCCACAGCTTTTCAATATGTTTAGTCTACATTCAAGGAGGAATGTTCCCAAGAGGGAAATATTGTAATACCCCAAAAGTATCTAAGATTAGATGAGAGAAACTGAAATAAGTTCAGCAGAAAAATCTACATTTTTACCTCAATACGACTCAACCTACGAGTCATAGGTTAGTAGTACGGGTCATAGGAAGAACTGTGGATCAGGTCAGAGATTTTTGTTCCCAGACCATGAGTTCCCGCTATGAGTAGTAGTATGTGAGTACAACTCATGATTAGGAGTCATAGAAAGTCTTGGAGTTAACCAGTGACCGATATTACAGGTGATGGTACGACTCGTAGGATAGTGTTATGGATCATAGTAAGATTCGTGTAAATATTTAGTGGGTTGGAAGTTTTGGACTTTGTCAGTACGGGAGGATACCACAAGTCTTAAGATGCTTATAAGACTCGTGGTACGATTCTTGGTAGCTGACAGAACAGTTATCCTGCGAATTCATTAAGGGTATTTTCATAAATCCTAAGCTCCTAAGACTAACTATGTCTTTTTAAGACCTGAAAGAAGTGTATTAGGGGAGTTTAACCTATTCTAATTCATTCAACTCCCATGCATGCAAGGTTAGAGGGTTCCATTGAAGATCAAGCCTAGAATTCCTCCAATTCTCCTCCAAATCTCTAGGGATTTCCAAGTCAAGATAAGAATCAGTTTACCAAAATATGTAAGACCATGAATGAATAGCCAAGATACTATGTTACTCACACTATAAAAAACAACACTAGCAATGAACGAATTTCTTCACTAAACTAATTTAACAAAGAATTTGCAATGAATTTGAGTTTGTCGTTCATATGCTCATAACTAACCTTTCACTGAAAAATAAATTGCTAGCAACGTTTGCCAAGTTTAGCGATAGAAAAATCCATCACTATTTGCATCAACTTTATCTCTGAATTCATCATAAATTTCATTTTTGAATTTCATAATTAACGGATCTGAAAAAGGAATTTGATATTGTTTTGCCCTATGTTTAAGCGAGTAAAATTAGCATTTCCAAAGGTGTTTTTGGGGCAAGTCTCAAGCGAGTCTCAAGGTGGGGCATACCAAAAACGCTTCCGGATGCAAATGAATTAAAAGCGTAGATCCATAAAATGTAAGCTTCAGAATTTGAGGAATAAGTTTCGGGCGTATAAACATAAGTCCAGGCATAAAAGCGTATGCCCCAAGCATTAAATTTAATTTTTATCAATTTAAAAGTATTTTTCAATAAGTAATATCTTTTATTATTGGTGTAATGATATTTATACTTTATGCTATCATATTTTTGTATTGTAGTGATTTTTCTAAGATAAATCAATAAAGAAATCAACTTTCAAAGAAAATGACGTCGTCACAAAAAGCTTTTTAAATGATTATATCTAAAGTTGATAGGATAGAGATTTCATATCACTATGTTCCTGCGATAATTTTATCTATATTTCGGCATTGTTCTTACATTATTTATCCTTCTCCATCTTTGAAATATATAAACAAATCAGTGTAAATATTAGTTAAGAGTAGGGAGGACTAGATGTGGAGATCAATGATAAAATGGATGATGATTTTATTTTAAAGATTATCTCGGCTATTATCAGTTTTTATTGTTGTTACCTTTCTCAAATAATAATTATAATATTGTTATATATTATTGGTGATTTATTTGTAGAATTATTGAAAATATTACTTTTGCTTATTTTCTTGGTAATAAAATTATAAAATTGAAATACATGACATATACATCCCGTGGTACTAACACCTCGTGTCTTTGGGCTTATGCCTCACCCCACGCTACATAAAACATCTCACCTCACTCCCCCCCCTTTTAAAATACTAAGTAAAATTGGAGTTTTGATTATCAATTTGAGTTCATATTGAGAATTCAATTACGGATTTGGACTCATAAGGCTATGGGTAATATAGTGACTTTGACGTTAACCTAGTCTAAAATTGGATTATGGGTATCTATGGATTAGATTAACCCTGTAGAGCATTCTTTTTAATAGATTGAGCTCATGTGGTTGGTTTGGAGTGAGGAGATATGGTTTGTGAAGGTTAAGGCATCTTCAGATGAGGTAAGTTAAGATTTTGATCTCAATGAGAGGAGTTTTCTCAAATTTACTTATTTGTAATATATTATGTGCTAGTTTGACTACGATCTAAGAACTAAAGGAATCAGATTATTTGAGAAACTATTGTAACAAGATAAATTGTGAAATAGTAAATCAACACAAGAATTTAACATAAAACACTCCTTTCTAAAGTGAGTCAAAAATCATGACCTACCTCTGTAAGACTATTTTAATTTTTTTCATTAAACTTTACCCCAAAGATTTAAGGTTTACAATCGTCCTTGCATCACCTGAGGAATTATTCCCAACAATCTCATCTTTCACCCTTTCTACTCTTCTAATTTAATAATTCTACATAGTCAATGAAGTTTGTTGCAATACAAGGCAACACTTACTAAATTAACTAAGAAAGTAATCAAGATCTTGTTATGGAACCACTCCAAGAAACTAACTATTATAACTAAGAACTGTATGGATAAATCTTTATAGGAAGAGGTTCTTTGTTGTAAGAACAACTTCTTCTTAGAGAATCTTAGTGTAGAATTGAAAACACTAAGATGCCTTTGTCTTTTAGTGTGGTCAAACTCCAAAGATTTGATATTATGTTTTCTATATAGAAGTGAGTAGTTGTTTTCCAGTTCATCAATCCGAACATGAATACCAAGTCTCTTCAAGAATCTGATCCTAGTTTGAGTTGGTCTTCTACTTTTTACACGTTGGGTTTCTTGATATCGTTATTGAAAGCTAATTTTATGTGCATATTTTATGAAAACTTTTATGTATAGAATTTTGGTCCCTTGTTGAATTGAATTCTCCCATATTACAATTCTTCAAGTAATCCTGGTGCACACTTGAAACAATTTCATCTTGACAGTCTTTTGCTCTGCTCAGAGGAATAGGTTCTCTGATGAGTTCCTCTAGCAGTATTTTTATGTTTTTCCTTCTTCTTGGAGATCTGTGAGGACCTATTCTTGAATCTTCATTCTTCAGTATTTTATCTTTGTAAAGATTGTCACTTGCAGATAATTTTTCAATCATCAGAATACCACATAATCTTGAACGAAGATTAAGAGATTATGATGATTCAATAAATACTCCTTTTTTGATGATGACAAACTCATATCATCTTTATATGTCTTCATGTGTATTATTGTAGTAGTTTCAATCTTCTTGGGCTCTTGATATGCATCTTCCCCTTTAATCATAATTCAAATGTTGACAATCTTCCTACTATGAACCAACTCCTTGGTTGTTCAACACTTATATCTTCATGTTGATATAACAAGCTCACTAATCAAGGTTTGTAAGCTTTCAGTAGTCCACCCTCGGTTTCAGTAAGGTTCGTAACCTTCCTGAATTGGTAAGCTTTAGGAATTTCATCCTCTTCTAGTTTATAGAAGCATCTAGGCTTGCATGACTAAGCAAGGTTTATAATCTCACTTAATCAGCTACAGGAGCTAATCTTCCTTACATCACAACCCATTAGATTACTAGATTGACTGACTAATTAAGAGTTGCATTCTCACTTAATCAATTATAGGGAATTACCTTTCACTCATTGCAACCCTATAGATGACTAGATTTGAGAACTTGATCATAAACATATGTCTTCTCAGAGAAACATCTCTTGTTTGTCTTCTTTTGAAAACATTTCTTCAATTTCTGCATAGGAACCAGATTTTTCAAAGACAACTTTTATCTTCAAGTCTTCTTTAGTCGGCTATATATAGTGTAGTGAAAATTTTATTCTTCATTCTTCTATCATGATCCTATGTTTTCTGAAAAGAACATTCCCTCATAAGTTCTTTTTCAAATACATCTTTGAAGCTTCATCAACTTTCCTTCGGACATTTATCTTTGTTTTTAATATATTCAATATTTTTATATAGAATCGGGTCCCTTTATAATAAGAACTTATTTCTATACAATGCATCCTATAGCACACCAATATATTAAGTTGATCTAAATTGGATATTTAATGAATAGAACAACTCTAAACTTATGCGTTTTGGAATCATTTAAATGTACCTTGCCAAGTTAAAGTCTTAGTGAATATGACATTATAAATTTTTAACCCAAGAACTCATCAAGACTTAGAAGATATTTTGATGCATCTTTTTAATCTACAAGGATCAAATTAGATAGACAATTACATTATCTTACAATACTAGTATGGTAAAATTTGGTATGATTTTGGTATTAAAAAAGGGTGGCTCAAAATAGATTCTTTCTCTAAGAGAAAAGATTTTCTAAGCTAGTTCTCAGCGTTTTACCCTTTACCTCCTTGATATTTTATTTTTCTACTTCTTGAACCTGCTTTTATTCAACCCAGATAAGCACCACTGAAAAGATCTTTATCACATACTTCTAGATTATCCATTCACACCTATTATTTGGATTGATAAAATGGGACTAGGTTTTTTATCAATTCTTCAATATTTTCAGCTCTTCATCAATACTTAATGCTAAATTTTGTAAATACCCTAGAAACTTGATTTTTCACTCATATGTCACATTGAAAAACTCCTCTAATTTTCATCAATGTCTGAGCCTCATGAATCTAAGCCTCCTTCTTATTCAAATTTCTTCTTTATTTCCCTTGGGGCACTGCCTCATTGATCTATTATTTATATTGGGCTTTTGACAATTAAGAAATTTTCTAGAATTTAAAATTTTAAGAAAACTCAAGCTTATATGAAAAAAATAACAAATTGAGATGTTAGTTTTTATGGAGGTATGATATTGTCAAATATCTAGGTAGTTTGACAATAAGATTGATGATACGTGACTTGAACAATATGAACATATGGTGTGGGGACATGGAGTAATTATTTAATAGCGTATAATCTTATACAATTTTACTATGAGGAAAGAAGATGCACACATGAATAGTCATAAGGACTAGATTCTTTGATTTTCTTCCTTGCAGCTGATCATACCTGAATAGTCATCATAAGAACTCAAGGATGTGTGTTTCACGATTATCATCTTCAAACTCTCGGTATGAACTACCCATTAATGCCAAGAGGTCTTTTAAGTCTAATTCCTCTTTTCTACTGGAGACTGATTCTTCATTTCTACTTCATCATCCTTATAATCACTATAGAAATTTCTTATGACAACTAATGCCTTCTTCACAATCTTCCAAACACTTCCAATCTATCAAGCACATACTCTAAGTGAATACAAATGTCTATTAAAATCCATATTAATATTTAAAGTATCAGGTTAAAAAGACAACAAAAAGTCAATCCCAAGCCCATGAAGTAAAAGTAGAATTTTTATGCAAAATCTTATTACCCATAACTGGAATAGTCTAAATTCATAAAATCACTCAATTCTACCCATGAATCAATACCTAAATCAACAATTCACCATTTTTAACTTTCGTTCTCAAAACCCCAATTTCACTATCAAATTTCATGGATAAAAATACTAATAAATTGAAGTAATCATGAGAAATTATCAGAATAGAGGTTAGATTATTACCCCCACATTAAATCGAGAAGAACGCCACGTAAATTGCTTAATTCTGAGCTTCATAGCTCCCAAAATGGTTAAATAAACTTATTAAAGGATATTGCCTAATATAAAATATGAATCTGGTCATAAAAGTACAATCTTGTAGCTAAAAGTGCAGAATCTCATCATTAAAAATCTACACCAACAATCTATATTTTATTTTTGCACCAACAATTTTATTAGTCACTACTTAACTCCCTCATACGACCTTGAAATTCAATGATTCTCATTCCTATGAGTCTTATATAATGATACAAATCTAGTAGATTATTCAAAACTCAATTCCAAGCTCATTTGCTCAATCACAATAATTTTTGCTCGTCAAAAATTTATTTCATGCTTCCTAATAAAAACCTGATTGCAACTTATCTGAATTACACAAAAAATTTCAGATCATTCCTTTAAATCTTTCTCAAACTTTCAGAAGTTTCAGAATAAAATTTTGATCTATAGAGCTAAAAATAGACCTTTGGGTCATTACAGTTTTCTGTCTAAAATAATGCCAAAATATTCAACATACTTCAAACCTATCCGAAACTCATAGAAATAAACCAAATTTAGCGTATAAGTCTAAAATTATCATGAACTTGTTAAACGTTCAAATCATGAATCCAAGCTCGTTAAGTCAACTTTTGACCAAGGTCAACTCTTAATTTTAAATTCTACTAGAATGCAACTCGAGTACATGAAACTCATTCAGAACCCCTTGGATACAAACCAAACATGCAAATTAATTTAAAAAGATGCTACGAACCTACGGGAGTTCTCAAAATACTTATCTAGGATCGTCTTGACCTGATATTGATCATGGTCAACATAAATCTATAAACATAACTAGTAACTCATCCAGACATCAAAAAAACATCTAAGCCCCTCAAAACGCATGCAAACTATTCGATCAAGTCATACTTCAACTTTCGAACCTATTGGAATTGAGAAAACTCTATTTTGAGTTTGTTTATCTATTTTGTTGAATTTGGTAATCCTTTTCATCATTTCAACTTAAGAACTTCAAATCTTTGATTTTCTTCTCTGATACTTACCTGATTACCTCTGGAATCATGTTATCCATTACCAAAAGTCAAAAACACTATACTAAAGCTACATGGAAGGTCATTTAAAAAAGTCATAATGCTCAAAACGACCGAACAAGCCCTAACACTTCCTTTTTATAAAGATCAAAATTATTATTATGTAGATTTAATGTTTTTTCTACTTGCATGAAGCCCAAACAACTTCACTAGCTAGTTTCACAATAACACTAGGTTTATAGATTGCTCAATTATATCAAGTTCAACTACTCACATTTTAAGATGATAAG
>JACEIK010001505.1:211603-230005 GCA_018107945.1 Datura stramonium | reverse complement strand
ACACGTGAAAGAATCAATAAGATTGAAGTGTCGTTGCTTCAACTATAGTTCTGTTGATAGCTTAAGTGTTTGTTTCAGAATTGAATGTTCTGATATGAATGTTTTCTTTTAGTCTGCCTTAAACGAGAAAACAATGAAAGAAAGCCCAAAGCTGAGAAAATATAAATATAACGCCTTGTATTGTCTAAAAATCAAATCCTTTACAACTGAACAGTTCAACTATTAATAGACAACAAATAAGGTACATCAACCAATAAAATTGCCCTCCTAGACCTTATAATACATTGTCAAAAAAAACTACTCTATTTGGCAGACTTTTATGTGCACCGACTATAAATGCAACGTGATTCACAATATCTTGTACGGACTAGATGTTATATTTGTCCTCTTTATTCTTACATGACTTCGGCCAAAAATTTCTATTCTTAATAACAGAAGTTCTCAATTGGCATGATGTTATGAGGAAAGTGGATGAAATAAGATATATAGGGATTCTGAATTCTCTTGCCAGTGATTCCTTAAAGATGGTTTATCCTTGGAGTCTTCATCCAACTTACTTTTTAATAATATTCTAATGCCTCGTATCTTCATCTTGTGCGGTCATGCATTCATGGTAATTTTTTTTATACATATAATCCCCCGCTTTTTGAGCACTCTGCCAAATTGTTATCGGGAAGCAAAAAAGTTTTTAAAATTTATTGGTGGGAAAGCAACTAAAACGTATTTCCACGTGTTGCCTGAACATTGGCTCAGAAGCAACATGTTGATCGAGGTAATGATGGCAGCTTTCTTTAGAGGTCCATAATACTACATTTTTCAACCTCCCGATCTTTCCAATTACTTCTAATTTTGAGATTTCCCTTATCTTCTTAAAATTCTTTCGCATCTTCAAAACTTCAAATCATCTAATCTTCATATCTTCAAACCTCATAAGCTCCTATACCTTCTAAACTCTTCCAGATCTTCTTCTTCTTCATTAAATATTCATCACGTCTTCATCCTTGAACCTTGAATATCGTCTTTAATACCTTTCTTCGATGGTGGTCCAAAGAAATACAAAGGTATTGAGATCGAGATCTCAGAATCGACTGTTAACCTTAATAGTTTTGAAAACTTGAAATTTTTAAAATAATTTTAAAGCCTGATCAGTTTTGCTTCGCAATCTAGTGATTGGGAAAGCCGATTAGAGAATATACTTCTTTAATCTCCTAAGACAACTTCCCACTATTCGGATTGGCTGTACATGGTTGGAAGGAAAATTTTGAGTATCCGCCCCTAGTGTGGTTGAGAGTGTGAACTTCACAAAACTAGGATCTTCTTACATTTTTCACTTATCCATCCACACTTGGTTTTTGAAACCTCACAATGAATGAAGTCATCATCCATTTCTGTCAGGCCTATCGGGTATACTTATCTCATGTCGGTTCATCTGTTTGGAGGATTGTGGCTTGTATCCGACACCTGACTACCAAAAATGGCCAACCTTTCTCTATCGATCACCTGGTCTTACTTTATTTTCCTTGTTTCTTTTGAGGGGGATCATCAATTTAACCATCAGGGGAAGAAAGCCATCCTTTCTAGTTTAGACAATGATTTTAACTGAGGCTGGATGGAAAGATTTGTGGTTGTTTCCATAAAATACATAGTTTTAGATTTTATAATTTTGAAATCATGGAATTATTCCCGTAAGTCCCCATTATCTAGAATGATTTCATTTTTTTCGATTCGTGACATCTTATTCTAATTTCATATCAAAGTTTATTATTAGCACTTTTTTGGCTGCCGCTAAGAGATATACGAATCACATAATTGGTTTAAAGTATTTTCGGATCTGACAAGCAATCATGGAGATTTATTTCCAGCTCAAAGGGCTGGAGAGCCAAGAATCATGGTAACTTTTTCTAATTTTTAAGGTATCTACACCAACAGGTTTATCATCAGTATTTTTTAACTCTTGCCTATAAATGCAGGTCTTTCGAAGGGTTCGTCCTAACTGCAAACTGAAAGGGTTTCTAATGTCCCAGCGGAGGTCCTTGAGCAAGTTTAATGAGTTCTCAGACGTAAGGGATTTCCAGAACTGACTATTGTTGCCGCAGAACCTGTTGTATCCGCCAACTCGCCACTGCAAAAAAAAGTTGATCATGCATCACTCGTTTATCAGGGTAAAGAAACATTTGTATCTTCCTCGTAGATGGGAATCCATAGATGTAACACCCCAAATTTTTCCTAGACCAAACTCAGACTCAGCAGAATAAACCATAAAATTTTACCTCAGACAACCCAAATAATGGGTCGTTGGTAATACCAATGGACCGTTCTAAGGTTCATTGTTTACGCTGCCAGTTTACCTTCCCAGAACCAATGAGACTTAAAACGAGTCATCATTAGATTCAACGACCCATTGTAGATAATCGTTGGAAGGTTTCCAGTGAGTGCCGAAATAAAACCCAGAAGCAACTAGTGGAACTAACGGCTCGTGGTTCCTACCAATGAGCCATTGCCGCCACCTGTAGCCTAGTCTCAGGTCCTAGCAGTGCTGACCACGAGTTGTTTCATTGCCTATTGTCTTAGGGCCGATATTTCCCTACCAGTGACAACGAGAGGTACCAACGACCCATTGATTTTCCCAATGAGTCGTGGTATCCTCTCATGGTCCCATTCTAGTGACCTCAGTTTTTGGACCCAGGACCAATGATTGGTTCCAACGGGCTGTGGTTTTGTCCAACGACCCGTTGGATCTGGTCGGGCAGTTTTTCAAATTTTCTCCTCGGGTTATTTTAGTAACTTCCCATATTTTTAATCTCTAAATCTTGTCATTTTGAGACTCGTTTAGGGGAGAATTAAAAGGGAAAAGGGTAGACGATGTTCCCCCTTTATTCCTCTCATTTTCTCGAAAGTTAGAACGTAGAAAAAGTTAGGAAGCACAGAGCAGGGCAAGGGTTTCGATCTCTTCTTCTCAGAATTTCTCAAGGATTTTCCCAGGAATCCTTCACCAGGTATGTGGGAATTTAGCAAGGGAATTTTCCTTCCCTTGTGCCCCAAAACCCATTTAAATTTTCTTATCAGTCTTAGCCCTGAGGTTTCTAAAGTTTAGCAATATTTCAGTCAGAAGTCGATTAAATTCATGTGGAATGTTGTTCATGTTGTTAGCCGCTATATTTTTTCATTACTTAGAGACCATGTTGCTACTTGCTTCCTGTAAAGATGGCTTTAGCCCTAGCTCTTAAATATAGTAAATTAGAGTCTTGCATGATTGATTAGTTATTCATGTTGCTTGATTCTATCAGTGTTAGAATTCTCATATTATCAATATCAGTTGAATTCTCAGTCAGTTGCGTGATAGTTCAGTTTCAGTTAGAATGTTAGCATTTTCAGTATTTTCAGAAATGTCAGCTGATCAGTTTGACTATAGTCAGTTCTTGAGGTGTCAGTAATGCTTCCCAGTTATCGGATATTAGTTATCAGTTTTCAGTTATCAGTTATCAGTTAGTTCTTTAGACGGTTACGATGCTTTCAGATAAGCAGCTCTGACTAGTCTTAGAACCACTAGCTTCAGCTTTAGTTTGTTCTTTAGATGGTTATGATGCTCCAGATAAGCAGCTCTGTCTAGTCTTAGAACAATAGTTAAAGAATGCGGTCCGATAAGACTCTCAGGGTACTTCCAGATAAGTATCCCTGACTTAGTCTAGGGCCCCAGTTTCGAGCTATCAGCTTGGTAGTAGTAGTCATGTTAGGACTATCCAGTGGGAGTAGTACTTAGCACTGAGAGGGCCGGGGTTTTAGCACACCGAGGTTCCCAGAACTACGTTGCCCCATAGGTTATTTTTGCCCAAATGGGCCATACAATGATTTTCATAGTTCATGCCTTTATACCCTGGCAAGGTATATTGGGTCCTATCGATGGGGTGTATACATCGAACTCCACGTCTAGCTCACGTGGTTATATGCCGGTTATAGACTCTCCCACTAGTTAGTACAATTTTAGTTTATCTCAATTCAGTTTAGTTTAGTTTAGTTCAGGTCAGTATCTCAGATCCAGGATATGCCTATGACCATCAGTCAGGGTCACTATTTGACCATATCAGTTATACTTCAGTTGTATCAGTTTTCAGTATTTCAGTTAGTCATTGCATGTCACTACAGTTCAGTTACTTGTTCTTTCATGCTTATTATATCTCTCACTTAGTTGGTACATTCAAAGTATTGACGCATACCTTCTATGCTGTATCGTATCATGATACAGGCGCAGGTTCTCAATCCCAAAATCGTCAGTAGTTTCCTCAGATGATATCAGCAGCAGGTTTTGGTGAGTCCTCATCTTTTGAGGGCGATATTTATTTTCAGTTAGTTACTTTCAATTAGACTTTAGAGTTAGTTGGGGGGCTTGTCCCAGTAACTCATCATTTAATAGTTGCCTTTCAAACATAGACTCAGATATTTAGTATTAATTTTCAGATATATTGACTTTTGTCAAATCCGTGTTCTTAAATGGGTTCTTTTATTTAAAACTTTCGCTTATGTTTACTCAGTGTACCAGTGTTATGATAGACCATGGGTTGGCTTGGGGTTACTTATGACTCCAAGTACCGTGTCTCATTCATGGTATAAACTCGGGTCATGACTATAGGCCCACATCGATGGAAATCAATGTGATAAAATTGGTGATAATAGTTTTCCTCTTTTAATAAGGAATTCATCCGCTCAAGTCTCAATACTTAGGGTGAAGTTTTCCTTTTATTTAAGGAGGTCAATCTCGTAGAATTGGTCAAATCCCATTTCTGGCATATTTCCCTCCGACTGGTGCTGGTCTAAGGCAAAGAAGATTAATGTCTTATCTTTGTATTCTGCTGCTCCTCAAAAATGGCTTCATCCATGTTTTCTACTCTTGCTCGGGTTTTGCCTTCGACCGCGAAACCTCACCAAGCTTCCAAGCCCTCCAGTTCTAAATTTGAGTTAGTTGACTACCTTTCCTACACTAGTGCAACATCCTGAGAAGAAGCGCAAAGTCACGATATCTGTTTATGAAGCGGTAAACTTTCTTTCAAAATTGATCGGGTGGACAATTACTTAAAACCCTTGATCATAAAGAAAGATAAAGGCAAGATGACCACAATTTTCCTTGCTACTTGTTCAATGCAGCTACTCAAGGCCGTGCACAAGTAAATACACTTCCCAAGAACTTTTCATTTGAATTATTCCTTCACTTTCATAATACACTAACATTTGAATTTTCTTAGTAGGGTAATACTCCAGTCTTGGAAGGGCTCTACAAAATGTTAAAAGAATAGACTGAGCTTTTAACACCCCAGATAATTTGAGTGATAAATCGTTCTTTTGAGGTAGGACAAAGAGTACATGATAGGCTAAGAAGGAAGTGTTATGAGTTATTTCAGTCACTCTATGGTCGTATTTAAGATTGGACCTCGATCATGTTGTGGAACAAAATTCAGAAAAAGTTATCGCAAAATTTCCTTCTTGAGATTTCTTGAAATTAAGGTAAAATGTCTCGAGGCTTTCTCCCAATCTCTAAGGATTTAGGGGATGTGTGACCTATCAAATTAAATATCTATGAGTCTAGTTTCCATTGCATCATACCGTTTGTCAATCCGACTTCGGAGTAGAGAGATATTCACGTTTTTGCGAGACCGCGCAAGCACGCATCTCACAAGATCTTAAGGTGGTGGAGGATTATTTAATCCACTTTGGTCGGTTGTTGGTCATCAAAAATTTATATTCCAGAATATATTTTATATGAGACCTCTCTAAAGTTTTCTCCATGGTTTCCTTTGGGTTTTGGGGCTAGAAGCCATGGTTCAACATGATTTTTGTGTCGGAAAGTTGGGAATAGCGTGTAGTCTGTGGTTTGGTGTCTTTTCCGGGCTGTTGGTGGATGTTTCATGGTGAAGCTGTTGGTAAGCCTTCTTTTTTTTTTCTCATTAGTTTTTAAGGTTGTTTATAGGTGTTTTAACGCCGATAGAGTGTTGTCTCGGAATTTCTACCGTCGAATTCCTATGAATATTATCGGGTAAACTTCGTTTGTCTTGTTTTATTGTTGAGTTGTGTTGGCTGCGCTTTGACAGAATTTTGGACTTCTTTAGGCAGTAGGTTCATGGTGTTGAAGGCTCAAGTTCATCTAGGCTTGAAGATAAGGTTTGTTAGGCTTGTCCCTCCCTTTGTAGGCAAGAATTCCATAGCCGTTGTCGTCCGTGTTGACATGTGTGTTAGTTGTTTTGCGATAGCTTCTGATTTGCTATTATTGAACTTTGTTTTGCTGCTTATATGGTAATAATGGTGTGTATAAGGTGCTGGTTTGATTGGTGGATCGGGCTTGAGTGCGGAGAATCGTAGACATGGCAAAGTATTAGGCTCGTGTCGGGAGGGCGTATGTGAGGCGTGTGATTCTTGTAGCAAGTTTTGGGCTGTTTGAGTGAATAATATTAGGTGATTATATTGACAAGTGAATGAGAGTTTAGAGTGACTAACGTCGATGGTTGTGATGATCTGTTGTTATATTTGATTTGGCGGTCGTGTCGGCCGTGTTGATGGCACGTGACGATCGTGATGACAGTTGGGCTGGTTTGGCCGTGTCCCTTGATGTTAATGGTGAGTAGAGTGGCATGTGGGATGTTTGTAAAGCTTGAGTATAGACTAGTTAGGATGGTAGTCCTTAGCTTGGTTAGTGGCTCGTCGGTGGACGGCTAGAAGGAAAGAATAGTATTGTGTTGTAATAGTTGGGTTGTGGGGTTTGAGAGCCGATTGTGGGCTATTTGAGCATGTATTATTATTGGTTTTGTGTGTATGTTATTTTTCAGTCCTTGTGGCTTTTGGATACCCGATGGACGAAAGTTGTTCCGGCTAGGGGTCAAGCCCGAGGTGCCTTTTGGCTTGTGGATACCCAACGCACGAGAGTGTTTCCGGCTGAGGGGTTGAGCCCAAAGAGTGAAATGACCTATAGGGTTGAGAATGATTTCCTCCGTAATATCGAGTTAAGACATGGTTCGAGAGTGGTACGACATGTCTGAGCCTTCTTATGATCGCAATTGGTTCTCCTAGATGGATTGAGCTCCGCTAACTATGCACAACCGAGAGAGTGTCCGGTAGTGCCTCATTGACGATGTTTATTAACTGGTGTTTACTTGTTATTTGTTTGGCATTATATTATGGTTGTTGTTTGTGTTATATGTTACCTTATAGTAGTGGATGCTAGATGTTGGCTGGTGTTAGATGAGGCCATTAAGAGGTCTAGAGGCGATGATAGGTGAGCTGGGTCAGCTAGGTGCCGTTGTATTGTTATTTACTTTATGGACTTGCCGGGCTTATGGGGGCCAGGTAGGTTCTGTTTTTATGCTTGCTTGTACTTGCCAGGCTTATGGGGGCCAGGTAGGTTTTATGTGTTTACTTAAGTTCAGTTCTCCTTCTGAGATATTTGGTATATCTATTACTCTCTAATCTTAGTCTTCCAATTGTTTCTGCCTTTCATGCTCGGTACATTATTGCACTAACGCCCTATTCAGGGCATAGCATTCATGCCTGCAGGTGATGGTGGGCTGTTAGATCAGGTTCCTGGTTGCTGAGTGGAGTTCCAGTTGAGTTGGTGTGCTCCAATTCTTTCGGAGTTGCCAGAGGTTGAGTTATGGGTAGTTCGGGACCCTGTCCCAAGCAATTGATTTCTATTATATTTTTAGAGGCTCATAGACATTAGTTGTGGGTGTAGTGTCATTGTTATAGGCATGGTGGGCCATGTTGTATAGTTTTTCTTCCATTTCGTGGCCTTGACGGCGTAGTGTATTTATCTTTCTTGGTTGGTCAGGTGAGCCAGCTTCCGCTACAGTCTATCGTCTTATTCTGATTGTATAATTGTTGTATTGTTGAACCTCATCGGTTTTGGCCTTGATTTTTATTTTTTTTTTGGGCGTGGGGTATGGTCATATCAGGGCTGGCATTAGGTGCTAGTCACGCCCCCGGGTTTGGGGTGTGACAAACTTGGTACCAGAGTAGTTTGTCCTAGGGAGTTTATGAGCCGTGTCTAGTAGAGTCTTGTTTATGTGTGCATTGCGCAATGTACTTATAAAAAGAAGGCTGCAGGACATTTAAGATTGTTACCCTTCTTTCTAGATCGAAATCGTGTGAGAAGTCAGATGTCATAGGAGTTGGGTCTAGACTCACATTTGTTGACTTTTGTAGGGATGCTTGTAACATGCTGAATTATAGCCAACCAGTGGCTAAACATGGCGGCGGGTAAGATTCTTATTTTGATTATGGTTATAGTTGTGTCGCGCCTCGAAATAGTGCAAAGTTTTGTTGTTTGGAGTTGTTTGTGGTGGGATTTTCATGTGAGGCTATGTCCTGTGATGTCGTGCTGTGTTGGTCCATGAGTTGGGGTCGTGCGTGTCGTCCAACATTCGAGGACGAAAGTTTCTAAGGGGGGAAGGATGTAATACCCCGGATAATTTGAGCGATAAAATCGTGCTTTTGAGGTAGGACTAAGAGTACATAATAGTCTAAGAAGGAAGTTCTATGAGTTATTTGAGTCACTCTATGGTCGTATTTAATATTGGACGTCGATTATGTTGTGGAACAAAATTCAGAAAAAGTTATTGCAAAATTTTCTTCTTGAGATTCTTTGAAATTTAGGTCAAATGTCTCGAGGCTTTTCTCACAATCTCGAAGGAGTTAGGGGGTGTTCAACCTATCAAATTAAATATCTATGAGTCTAGTTTCCATTGCATCATACCGTTTATCAATACGACTTCAGAGTAGATAGATATTCACGTTTTCGCGAGACCGCGCAAGCAGGCATCTCACAAGGTATTAAGGCGATGGAGGATTATTTAATCCCAGTTGGTCATCAAAAATTCATTTTACAGCATATATTTCGTATGATACCTCTCTCAAGTTATATCCAAGGTTTCCTTTTGGTTTTGGGGCTATAAGCCATGGTTCAATATGATTTTTGTGTCGGGAAGTCGGGAATCGCGTGTAGTCCATGGTTCGGTGTCTTTTCCGGGATGTTGGTGGCTGTTTTGTGGTGAAGTTGTTGGTAATACTTCTTTCTTTTGTTCTTCTTAGTTTTTAAGGTTGTTTATAGGTGTTTTAACGGCGATAGGGTGTTGTCTCGGAGTTTCTACCGTCGAATTTCTATGAATATTATCGGGTAAGCTTCGTTTGTATTGTTTTATTATTGAGTTGTGTTGGTTGCGTTTGGCAGAATTTTGGACTTCTTTAGGCCGTAGGTTCATGGTGTTGAAGGCTCAATTTCATCTAGGCTTTAAGCTAAGGTATGTTAGGCTTGTCCCTCCCTTTGTCGGCATGAATTCCATAGCCATTGTCGTCCGTGTTGACGTGTGTTTTAGCTGTTTTACGATGGCTTGTGTTTTGCTATTATGGAACTCTGTTTTGCTGTTTATATGGAAATAATGGTGTGTATAAGGTGCTGGTATGATTTGTATCTCGGGCTTGAGTGCGGAGAATCGTAGACATGGCAAATTATTAGGCTCGTGTCGAGAGGTAGTATGTGAGGTGTGTGATTCTTGTAGCAAGTTTTGATCTGTTTGAGTGAATAAGATTAGGTGATTATATTGACAAGTGAATGAGGGCTTAGAGTGGTTAAGGTCGATGGTTGCAACGATTTATTGTTATATTTGATTGGTGGTCGTGTCGGCCGTGTCGATGGCACGTGACGACAGTGGTGACACTTGGGCTGGTTTGGCCGTGTCCCTTGATGTTAATGGTGAGTAGAGTAGCATGTGGGCTATTTGTAAATCTTGAGGATAGAATGGTTAGGATGGTATTCCTTAGCTTGGTTAGTGGCTCGTCGGTAGACGACTAGACGGAAAGAATAGTATTGTGTTGTAATAGTTGGGTTGTGGGGTTTGAGAGACGATTGTGGGCTATTTGAGCATGTATTATTATTGTTTTTGATTGTGTGTGTGTTATGTTTGAGGCCTTTTGACTTGTGGATACCCGATGCATGAGAGTTATTTCGGCTAGGGGTCAAGCCCGAGGTACCTTGTGGCTTGTGGATATCCAACACACGAGAGTGTTTCCGGCTGGGGGGTTGAGCCCAAGGAGTGAAATGACCTATGGGGTTGAGAATGATATCCTTCGTAGTATCGAGTTAAGACCTGATTCGAGAGTGGTCCGACATGTCTGAGCCTTCCTTGGATCGCGATTGGTTCTCCTAGATGGATTGAGCTCCGCTAACTGTGTGCAGCCATGAGAGTGTCCGGCAGTGCCTGATTGATGATGTTGGTTAATTGGTGTTTACTTGTGATTTGTTTGGCATTATATTGTGGTTATTGTGTGTGTTATATATTATCTGATAGTAGTGGATGCTAGATGTTGGATGGTGTTAGATGAGGCCATTGAGAGGTCTAGAGGCGATGATAGGTGAGCTGGGTCAGCTAGGTGCCGTTGTATTGTTATTTACTTTTTGGACTTGCCGGGCTTATGGGGGCCAGGTAGGTTCTGTTTGTATGCTTTCTTGTACTTAACAGGCTTATGGGGGCCATATTTAAATTCAGTTCTCCTTCTGCGATATTTGGTATATCTATTGATTCTAATCTTAGTCTTCCAGTTGTTTCTGCCTTTCATGCTCGGTACATTATTGTAATGATGCCTTAGTTGGGGCGCAACATTCATGCCTGCAGGTAATGGTGGGCTGTTAGATCAGGTTCTTGGTTGCTGAGTGGAGTTCCAGCTGAGTCGGTGTGCTCCAATTCTTTCAGAGTTGCTAGGCGTTGAGTTATGGGTAGTTCGAGCCCTGTCCCGAGAAGTTAATTTTTATTATATTTTTAGAGGCTCGTAGACATTTGTTGTGGGTGTAGTGTCATTGTTATAGGACAGGTGGGCCATATTGTATAGTTGTTCTTCCATTCCGTAGCCTTGACGGCGTATTGTATTTATCTTTCTTGGTTGGTCAGGTAAGCTAGCTTCTGCTATAGTCTATCGTCTTATTCTGATTGTATAGTTGTTGTGTTGTTGAACCTCATCGATTTTGGTCTTTGTGTTTATTTTTTTGGGCGTTGGGTATGCTTATATTAGGGTTGACACCAGGTGCCAGTCACGCCCCCTTGGGTTTGGGGTGTGACAGGGCTGACCTAAGAGCACGAAATGCTAAAGGTGAAGCTTTCAGAATGGCTACCAAGTTTGCTGAGGTGGAGGCCTTAGAACTTAAGCTTTGTAATGCTAAGGCCGTAAAGACCAAACTTATTCGGGTAGAACAAGAGAAAGATGCCTTCAGTCGAGAGTCTAGTAATTGAAGTTTCGAACTCAAAACAAGAGCAGGCTGAGAAAGCAGATTCCCTTGATGCTATTGTCTAGAGAGAATACAAACACAAAGAAGATCTCGAGGACCTTATAGAAATCTTTATAGAAAATACTGAGGAAGTTGTTAAGTTGGAGGCCAGGGTCGAGGTGCTGGAGGAAAGATTAGTAAAGGAAAAAAATTTAGCATAAAAACTATTACGAAAATGACCCTATTGTATGATTAAAAAAAAGAGATTGATGCATAAACTTGAGGATAAGATGACCAAGTTCGGCTCTCTTAAGAACCGGTTCAAGCTGTAGAAAATCATGACACTTAGTTTACGAGGCAAAAAGAATTGGAGGAAGTCAAGGTCGGAACCATCAATGCCGACGAGCAGATTACCATGCTTAGTCTTTAGTGGAACTGACCAAGAATAAAGTTCCTGAGTTGACTCTGAAGTATCTTGCTTCTTCTTCTGAAGATGAATTTTTAAGATACAATAAATAAGAGGAAGAAGATGATGAAGAGATCTTGCCCAACATTCTTATTGGAGACCACCTTTCAATCTCAGCCTCTGTGCCACTTTTGGTCGGAAATACTGTAACTCTAGATCTGGCATTGGAAGCTCAAAGCCTTTTACCTAAGCATGTCGTATTTGAGACTTCTTGACATTTTTTTTTCTTGCAGTTATTTTGCTTGTTTTTCTGCTTATTAGCGTATTTAGGTCTTAAAATATCCATATATTAATGAAGCATTCCGGTTTCAAGATCCAATATTTTTTTTGAAATATTTATTTACTTTTCTTTTTGTCGTTTTTGAATTTGAACTTAAGGCTTGTATTTAGCTCTTTTGAACTTATGATTTTTGAATAATTCTTAAATTGGTCCTAGCCAAAATCATTCCATATTCGAACATTTTGATAATAAGGGTTTCAATTTTATTTTTCAACAAGGGGATTATCTCATCCGCTTTTGCACAACAATCAAGAGTAGATTTCAATCGGTTGTTTTATCTTGGGAACTATATATTTTTAAAATTTTTATAATTATGTTTGATCTATGACCATGACCTTAACTCAACCGATTTGAAGTTGTTTTTACTTCATATGACTTTGTAAGTCAGGGCCCTTCTGCAAAACATGGTTATGAATAGGCTATCTCCTATTCATTTTTGGCACACTTTACTGTGGAACTTGGATCCTCAAATGTCTTATTTGAAGGTATAAATATCTTTGTGTAAGAACCCCCACAATTCAATTATGATGAATCAAATTAGCTTTAATATGGGACAAAATATAATAGGTGAAATACACCAAAAGAAACTTTATTTTGACAAATAATTTAACATAACTTTCGGTGTTTATACACAGTCTTCTAGAAGAAAATAAATTGTTATAAGTTGTATCTGTATTGCCATATTTGGTGGTTAATCAGTAGCTTCTTACACGATCTCGAGAAATAAAAATAAAGTTACCAGAGGCTATGTTCATATTGCCATCTTGAGTGGTCAACCTGTAGCCTTTACATTTTTGGGATTTATTGCACAGTCCCCGATCCCTAGCATGAAGTGATCCAGAGTTTTACTCTCAATTTTCATATAGAGAATCTCAGGATGTATTTCCTATTTTGTTCCTAAAGCTTGAGTTCTTCCTCTTATGCTTTGGTATGGTGATTCTCTTTCTCATTTTCTTATGACATTCCCCCAGTGTCACCGGAACAGTGCCAGTATCGATAAGGACAATTATATCTCTCTTTACCCTCAGAGTTAGAGTGTGAAGTATGAAGACTCGGGCACTAGAGTCTTTTCCTCAAAACTAGTAATGGGCACATGTTAGGTTCATAATACGCTTGTCACTACCTCATTAAAAATCTTGCCAGAAAAACTCGTTTGGGATAAAAATAAGCTAAAGGTAAAAGAGTGTAGTGCACATCTTCTCGAACTCGGATGTCCCATCATTTTTATTAAGTAGTATTAGCGTTTTAAGTGAATTACATTCCAGTTGATTTGCAATCGGGTTCCGTTCAAATTTGCTAGTTGATATGTTTCTTTTTTGGCTGTGTTAATGACCTTATATGGTCCCTTCCAATCCAGATTCATCTTTCTGATATTTGGATCTTGAGATTTAGATCAACCTTTTGGAGGACTGGGTCTCCAACTTTGAACTGTCGAAGTTTAGTTCTTCAGTTGTAATATCTTTTCATCCTTTGTTTTGAGTCATCATCCAAACCAAAGCTAATTCCTGAATCTCATCAAGAAAATCCAACCGTAATAACATAGATTCGTTGTTTCTGACCTTATTGGTTTGACCAAACCTCAATCTTGGCTCTCTAATTTCAACCGGTATCAATGCCTCTGATTTTTGCACTAATGAAAAAGAGGTCTCTCCAGTACCAAACTTCATAGTTGTGTGGTATGGCCAAAGCACTCTAGTTAAATCCTCAGTCTAGTTGCCTTTAGTATTTTCCAACCTCTTTTTGAGGCTTGTTATCATCTTCTTATTATGGACTCCTCTTGGACATTGGCGCTTCGGTGATACAAAGATGATATGATTCTTCTGATTTGCAACACTTCGAAAAACTTAGTAACTTTAGAACCAATCATTGATGGACATTGTGACATGTAATTTCTTTCGGTTCCCCAAAGCAGAAACAAAGTCTATTACTTCTTGTTCTTGAATCTTCTTGTAAGCACCTGCTTCAACCCATTTAAAAATATAGTTAGTCATTATCAAATCTGGGAGTTGGTGGCAATGGTCTGACTATGTCCATTCTCTATATCATGAATAGGGAGGTGACCGGATGTAAGAGCTCACTTGATTGGTGAACCATTTGAGCATATTTTTGGCATTTATCATTTTTCTTCATGAATACTTTTTGAGTTTTTCTCTATTTGGTGCCAATAGTATCTGACCCTTATTAGTTTTTGGACAAGGAATCAACCTCGAAGTGATTAATGGAAACATCTTCATATACCTCTCTCATAAGATAATCAATTTCTCCTGGGTCTAAGCATCTTGTAAATGGTCCCAAGTAAGACCTTCTATACTAATTCCTATCAACAAAACAATACTTGACAAACTTTGTTCTAAGTCTCGAGAGGTTTTGGAATAGTTTAGTAGCTCACTATCTCTTAAGTATTTAATAAAGTCATTGCGCCAATCCCAAACTAGACTTGTGGAGTTGAGTTCTCCGAAGTTAGGTGTGTCTAGTGCTGAATAGTAGATGCACCACTGAGCCAACAATGGAATCATCTTCCCTTGTTTATGATTTGAGGTTAGCCAAGGTCTCTACCTCTACGTTCTCTTCTCTGGGCATCTGAGTCACTATCCACATCCTGAATTGAGAAAGGGATGCTCAGACTTTATCCAAGTACTTTTGCATCCTTTCTTCGTTAGCTTCATAAATCCTATCGACTTGATTCACCACCAACTGAGAGTCGCACTTGATTTCCATGAGCTCAAAACCAAGTCGCTAAGAAAGTTCAATACCTGCAATATAGCTTGTCCTAACTTTTCACTTGATGGAGTACCCTGGACTACGCCGAGTCCGGTTCCTTTTACATTAGAGGCTCCATCTATAAACAGAGTAGACACCAGACGTATTTTCGGATACAATAACAACATCCTTCTTAACTTGGGGTATCCTTTCCAGACAAAAATCCACCATAAAGTCGGTCAAAACTTGAGACGATGGTTTTTCGGGGCGTATATTCAATATGAATTCTCTCATCTCCACCAACCATTTTTCCGTTCTCTGAAGAGCTCAGGTTTGTAGAGGACATTCCATAAAGGGCATGTCATCACTACTACTATAGGATGGCATTGAAAATACAACCTTAGTTTTCGAGCGGCTACCACAAGGACTAGAGCCAATTTCTCAAGGTCCTAATACCCGATTTTAACACTTGTCAATTTTTAACTAACATAATAAATAGGATATTGTGTACCTTTTTCTTATATGAAAACAACACCACTTACTTCTACCTCAGACACAACTAGGTAAAGAAGTAGTTATTCATCACTGAGTGGCTTTGCCAATAGTAGCGGGTCGATAAGTATGATCTCAGGTTCCACAATACTTGTTGGCATTATGGTGTCTATTCAAGTTTGTTCTTCTTTATCAGTGAGAAAAATCAATGACACTTCTCTAATGATCTCGATATAAATCTGCCAAGGGATGCAATATAACCAGTGAGACTTTGCACTACCTTTACGTCATCTAGCACATACGGTATGTCTTCAATGGCCTTGATCTTATTTGATTTTACATCAATTCGTCTGTTTGACATGAGAAAACTAAGAAACTTCCCAGATCCAACACAGAAGGCATATTTTCTTGAGTTAAGCTTCCTCAAGATATTAAAAGTTTCCGACAAATGACTCAAGTGGTCCTTTGCATCCAAAAACTTAACTAGCATATCTGGGTATAAAATTATATTATTTTGCCAATTTATTTTTCAAATGTTTTATTTATGATATTTGATAAGTGGCACTTGTATATTTTAAATCGAAAGGAATCACAATATAATAATATGGTGCTGAAATTTTTGATGCATGGAGTTTTCTCCTAGTCATTCCAATCCATTTGTATTTGGTTGTATCCAGAATACACATCAAGAAAACTAATTATCTCGTGCCAAGCCATGACATCAATCATTTGATCAATGTTCGATACTGGCAATGAGTTATTTGTGCGGGCTTTGTTCAAATCTTTAAAATCAACTCACATTCTAAAGTTATGTTGTTTCTTTAGTACGAAAACTACATTAGCTAACTATTTCGGATACTATACCTTTAGAATAGACCCCATGTTGAGTAGTCTATTTACATTTTATTTGACAGTTATTTTTGTCTTTGGATATAAGGTGCTTGTTCTGCCTTATTAAAGAGAAGCTTGGATCTATCCCTAGTTGTGGACTGTTATGCTTGGAGGAATACCTGTAATACCAGATGGAACTATGTAAAATAATTGGTGTTACCTTTAAGGTATACAATGAGTTTGGTCATATGCTTGGAGCTTTGCCCCATGTCCGGATATTCCTTCCTTTCCGAAACATTGAAAAACAAAATGATTTGTTCAAGATTTTCTGTTGTTGACTTGGTGGCATCCCTATCATCTGGAATCAAGAAACACTTCAAAACTTGGTAGTGGTATTGATCTGCTTCCTCTATTTCATGAAGTTCTTCTTCCACATCATCCTTGAAAGTTGGTTTCAATTTCTGTAATTTCTATTTGTCATCACCATAGTTAGCCTCCGATTGACTTTGGCCAATGAAACTGCAAATATTTATTTTTCCGCAAGTAGATCCTTTTTGATTTGCTTAATTCCTCCTAGAGTTCGAAACTTTATCACTTGTGGTATGTAAATGTCACTGCTTCAAGGCGTGAATCCATGGACTCCCAAGGATAATATTATACTCTATCTCTCCATCCATTATCCCAAATTGAGTTTGTTTGACTACTCTTTTTGTATTTTTCGGTAGCACAATTTCATCTTAGGTCATTTTTGCAGGATATGTTAAAACCAACCAAAAGCTTTATTGCCGAAATTATTTTATCAACCAACTTCATTTGTTATAGGACCCATATATGGATAATATTGGCTAAGCTATATATATCAATTAGCACATGTTTAATCATGAAATTAATTATACATAAGGAAATTACTAAAGCATTGATGTGTGAGAATTCCAAGCCATCCGAATCTTTATTATTGGATAAATTAATTTCCAATCTGTGATTTCTCGATGCCTCTTTCCATAACTGATCAAAACCTTAGCCTTTTTTGACGTTAAAAGCATTATTCCACTAATCTTTTTATTCTCTAATCATGTTGATTATATGTCGAGGTGAATCAGATTTGTTGGATGCTTGTTTCCTTCCATTACTATCCAATAATTAGCCTTAACTCGATCACTCAGAGATTCCCTCAAGTGACTCTTCTTAAGTAGTATGACCACCTTTTCTCGGAGATGTCTGCAATCCCCAGTATTATGCCCTTGTGTCCCATGGAATTCACACCACAAATCCCAGTCCCTAGGGTTGGGATCAGACTATATCAACTTCAGGAACCGAGATTTCTTTATACTCCTTATGGATGAGATCAGCGCACCAAGTTGATGTTCAAGTCATATTCCGAGAGCTTTGGGATCTCCTCGTTATGTAAATTAAGTTAGAAGTCCTTCTGACTTCTTTGCTATGCAAATCCTTATGACTTTGGTCCCTGTCACCCTATTCACCAAACTGAGATCTTTTCGTATGTTGAACTCCTATCATGCTGTCTCTTTAGGCTTTGAAATACCCCGAGAATCCTAAGATCAGAACTGGGATTTGAAATGGAGAAAACTGAATTTTCTACACCAGGTCATAGGACGGGTCGTCCCATGCCCCGTGGGGTGAACCTCCAGTCGTGGAGTGACTCGTGGGGAGGAGTTTGGCTCTGGTTGAAAATTTTTGATTTGGGGTGACCACGAGTGTGACCATGAGTCGTGGTCATCATCACGATTCGTTAGGTCAACCGTGGTCTAAAGGATGAAGAATTTCGGTGGTGTTGACAATGACTTGGTCACCATGAGTCATTGGGTACACCATAAGTCGCGGTGTCCCTCGTGGTGACTCGAAAAAGAGAAATGACAGTGTTGATCACGAGTGCAGACCATGAGTAGTGGTCAGTGGACATGAGTCGTCTAGTCCCTCGTTGGGACTAGCATTGTCTTTTTTCCCTGTGAATTTATTAAGGGCTTCTTCATAATTTCTAAGTTTCTAAGGCCTAAACTACGTCATTTTAAGCTCAGAATAGAGTGTTTTAAGAGGGGTAAGTTCATTCTAGGCTTATTCATCTCCATGAATGCAACCTAGAGCTTTCCTTGAAGATCAAGTTTGAGAGATTTCACCAAATTCTCTCCAATTCCCTTTGGGTTTTCAAGTAGGTGTGTGAATTCGATTTATCCAGGTATGTGAGGCTATGAATGAGGGTTTCTTTCACTCTCATGCTAAAAAAATCTTCTCAATTTCCATGAATTTCAATTTCAGATTCAAGTTTCATGATCTTATGGGGTTTGTTCCAATTCTTGTGAAATTCTCTATGATCTATCTATGGATCAATTTCCTTCATGTATCAAATCATGTTTTATGATATATGGGCAGATTTTATAA
>JACEIK010001505.1:194137-211572 GCA_018107945.1 Datura stramonium | reverse complement strand
GCCAAATGAAGACATATAAAATAAAATAGAGAGAGTATATATATTACACTTTAATTTATAATTGTTAAAGCGATAGATAATTTGAGACGGAGAGTACTAAAAATTTGAAACATTTAGGTTGTGGAAAAATTTGGAAACTGGTCTCCATAGTGAATTGTCAAACTCCAAAGTCCTAGGTGGTGTGAAAATTCTCACCCCACATTGTTTTTTTTCAACCTTAATTAACGGTCCATGTTTCATGCTAACATAGGATTTACATTCAACAATCAAAATGACCATTTACATATGTTCACATTTTACACACTGTCAGTATATAGAAGTTAAATCGATTTGTTTGTTTCCTGCAGGGTGCCATGTAGGAAGCAGGGCGGGATCAGGTTCACGATCAATGGTTTTAGTTACTTCAACTTGATTTTGGTCACCAATGTGGCGGGTGCAGGTGACATCACGAAGGTTATGGTGAAGGGTTCGAGGACTAACTGGATAACGTTGAGTCGGAACTGGGGTCAGAACTGGCAAACGAACTCCGTTTTGGTTGGTCAGTCATTGTCATTCAGGGTCACAGCTAGCGATAGGCGCAAATCCACCTCGTGGAACATTGCCCCTTCCCATTGGCAATTTGGTCAGACATTTGTTGGAAAGAACTTTAGAGTCTAAGCGTAACACAGTATGTAACACTCGTGGTTCATGTACTTTTCGAGTTTTATTGTTTAGACCTTATTGAATCCGGGTTTTTTTTTTTCTGGTGCATGTAGAAGAGCTGAAGTGGCTGCAAAAACATGCAGCCCGCAGCTGTTCAAAGAACAATGTAGTTGTATCAGTATAATGTTTTTGTAGTACATGATGCTTGGGCAGCGTATTTACTGTATTTTCAGTAATTTATGGTGGTTTACTTTCATCGAAAAATCTAAGTTCTTTTGGTACGATAAAAGACTTTGGATTCCATTTCTTGTCCTACTTTCATCCTTGAACTTTTCTAGGCAAGTCACACATCCATAGAAAAAACTTACTCGCATCTGGTGTTTAAACGAAACCAACCAATACAACACTTATCACTTCGATGTATCATCGAGATGAGAAGGACCATTGAGGAGCCTACATTTACATGTTTCAATTTCAAAAAAGAAGTAACAATAAACAGATGCTTCTTTGTGCTCAACAGAATCATTTCAAGAACAAATCATAAGTCATTCAATGTTTGAAGTTTGAGATTACTTTGATACTGCTAAAATGCACATTTTGCTTTTGTTATTCCTTAGACAACTTTGGATTCTCTAAAGCAAGTGCTTTGGATTCCTTTCTTCAAATGGTTCAATTTGTTTTGTCATAACATATACCATCACCATAGAGAAAAGGTAAAAGATTAGGAATCTGACCTTTTACAACCATTAACATATGCTTCTTTGTCTCAATGAACTGGTTTTTCTAAAACAGATTCTAATTTCTTGGAAAGGTATAATATGCAATTCAAAAATGGTAAACAAAACCATGAAAAGTTAACGCTTCTTCGCCTTACTGGTCTTCAACTTCTGGAGAACATATGATATTCCTTCTTTGAGGGTAGCTTTCCTTCCTAGTTTATAGTTCCACAGCTCTGTTGTTATGCATCTACTACTGGGATCTTCATTCATCTCCATTAAAGCAGCAGTTACCAATTCATAAGCAGCTTCTCCATACTCGTGCTTCAATCTGTTCAGCCTTTCATCGTTATCATCAATGATGATTTCCTACCAGGACACAAGAAATAATTAGGTTATAAGTAATTTTATTCAAGGAGAAAAAGAGATGGAACACAAGTAACAACTGAGTCTATAATGCATTACTACCTTGGAACCATTTTCATTGATTACATCTTTAAAGGGATGCCAATTGGGGTCCCTAAGATGATGCTCCCAGATTGAGCACAACTGAGCAACTTTCAGGTCTGCATCTTTTCCAAGGAATTTCCTCTCGGTTATCTCCTGAAATCTTTTAATATCAAGTTCTCCCATTCTCTTGATACCGATTAAAGCTCGAGAAGAGTACTGCTTCATTCCCTAAATTCCATGAGAACATGTTACATTTGTCAAATTTTGACCATGTAAGAATGATGTTATGGAATGACATTCCCAAGTAAACCTGACTTTAAAAGATGAAACCCTCAGGAGAAAAAAGTTCAATAGTGAGGTTCTTGAATGGACTGTCATGACTGCATAAATCTTCTTGGTTTGAAGCCTGTTTGGTAAGTCCTTACAACTTAAAGTTATGCATAAATATACAGACTTGAATGTTTCAACAACATGGAATATGGTAGAAGCTCAGTTGATGGTGCAGATTTTAGGAAATTTGTAAAGATTTAGAACGAAAACTGAAAATGTACATACAACTTTCTCAGATCAAAACGAATTGAACGGCTTTACTCTGCACCTTATCTTTCATGATGTTCTCATTCCATTGTTAGGAAAGATAAACTTCAGTTTATTCACAAAATAGATCAGGCTACCGCGGAACTTTAAGGAGTTGTACTTACATCGATCAACTCCTTCATGGCATCTTTTAACTCAACATTTGCCCGTTGCTCTTTAACAACTAGAGCTTGATTCAAAGCTTCAAGGTCTTCTAGTTCTTCTTTTTTCTCATTTAGGCTCTCTTCGATCTCGTCTAATTTTTTCTTCACATCTTGGTCCTCTGCCATGTGTTTGGTTACTTGCATAGCCCCTGTGAGACGTTCTATCTCCAACTCTAGCGCTTGCTTTAAGTCGAGTTTCTTTTGCCACTCCATGTTCTTCTGACGGAGAGTTTCTTTCACCTTCTGCAGGCAAAACTCTCTAGATGTCAGAGACTAATTGCATAAGTCGAGTAAAAACACAGAATGAGCATACAACCTTCTGTTCTTCTGCCAAAATCAAGACACTTTCATCTAACCTCTTTTGCTCCTCTGCTGCTCTCTCATTCTTAAACACATAAAAGAGAAATTTTATAGTCAAACAATTCCCAAATAAGGAGCAGCCCAAGCCAATATCTGTTATATTCATAGACTACACAATGACAGACAGTATCAGCAAAGCTTGACTGAGAACAGAATTAAAGTAGGAAGTGAGTAAATACTAGATTCTTGTAGGTTCATTTTTTATTAGTTTATCTGCAAGGAAGAAGATTTCAGATGCATGTAACTTAAACATGGAAAATGAGAGTGATCGAGGAAGGAGGAAAAGGCAAACTAAAAAATGAATTAACAAGTCACGTTCCAACTAGTACATGCTAATAATTTTGGATGCCCTAAGAGCATATGCTTTCTAACACAAACATAAACCCCACCCCCACCCCTTCCAGGATCAAGCTGCTCCGAACTTTGTCGAACCATTTCCTAGATGTCATGGTCCTGCTGGCTATCTTTGTCTCTGAAGCCACCAGCACCATATCCTGACAATGAAAGGGTTCTCAACTGCATAAGACTTAAGTCCATGATCAGGTCCTAAGAATATCTGAGGTATATACACCTTAACTTCATCTGCATTTAAGTGGCTATACTTCACCTTCTTCTATTAATACTATGTTCTAAGTGCAGCGACACACTTAGAACAGAGGGGACAATGGCAAAGCTCTTTTCTTTCTTGGCATCTCCCATAAAATACATGGAGAAGCAAAATTCTGTTAATCAAGTAAGACTTCTTACCATTTGCTTCAACAAATGAAGCTCTTGTCTCTGATTATCATTGAGGGCCTCCCTTGCCGCCAACTCCTTTTCACGCAACTCAAGTTCTTTGCCTCGTGCTTCGAAATACAATTTACTTTTCAATTGATCCTTGAACACCTTTTCAAGTTGATCATGAGCGTTCTTCGCCATCTTTTGTAGGTCTGTAGTAAATAGGAAGTGTTTGTTATAATGTTAATAAGAAGAGACATGGAAATTCAAAATGTGATATTAAACTAGCTAATATCTGTAGGAGAAAATATGTACCTTCATTATACTCTTGGATCATTGCATCTCTTTGCATCATCACATTGCTTAGGCACATGGAAGTTTCATTGCATTTGCTCTCTATCTCCTTGAGGCTCCTACATTTGGCCTCGATTGTATTAGCCAGATTAGAGACAAGCGAATCAGTTTTGCGCTTCTCTTCTGCCTCAACCTCGGAGATGGATTTCAGATCTCCATTTGTTTGCAGGTAGTCACCAATTATACCTGATGAGTTGAAATCATCAGCCTTTGCAACCCAACCATATAACTTATCTCCTTTATCTTGTGAAACTAAATAGTCCTTCTTCCCTTGATGTTGTGATTCAAAGCTCTTCTGAAACTTAATTGCATTAGCAAATCCATTCCAATCATTTCCAAATTCGACCACGGCTTTCCCTGAATGTCCCCTATAGTTCCACAATGGGTGTACCTTCAATGGATTAAACCCTTTGCTTGTCAAATCATCCCTGAGCCATGAGCCACTCTTTCCCACGTAACGCCCGCCCTTCAACTCAGTGGGAAGATTTGCTACAATTCCCATCCAAGGAAATGCATATTTCTCATCAACATCATTCCCATTATGTGTTGGCTGTAATTGATCAGTTCCCATTTCATGATCAGACATTGGAAGGGAATCTTTCCTTAGCAGATCATTGTTCAAGTACTTTGTTAGACCTAAATGCTTCCCTTTCTCACTCACTTTCCTGTGTTGTGACCCATTGCTCACTCCTGAAGCATGTTGGACAAGGTCTTTGAAACTGTAGGCCTGTTTCTTCTTTCCAGGACAGAATGGACATTGGTAAGCTTTACCAGAAATCTTTTCCCTCCCATAACCCTCCTTTAATCTCTGATACCATTTATCAGCATATTCTTCCATCTCTGACTCACTAATATCTGTTTCCTCTTCAGATGACATGGACATCTTTCAAAAAACCTAAGCCAGCAGAATCAGATAATAAAAGTTACTAACATGAAAACTGAAATCTCTAAAATTATGCTGCTCACACAGAAAGATAACCAAGAATATACATATGCATACAAGCATAGAAATACACATGCATGGATGCAAGTAAAAGGGACTTTTGGAAAACTTATCACTCAAGAGTAACAAAAAACAACTATATACTGAAAAAACTGAGAGTAAATATCAGGACAAAGAGAAAGAAAGTAAAACCCAGTGTTCCTTTTGCCTAGAAAAGAACAGAATGAAGATGGAAAGAAAAACAGTGTTGACAATACACACAAACAACAACAAAAATCTGAATGTCATCCATTTACAGATTCAGATAAAGATCCATAAAGTGATAAAATCAAAATTTAGAGCACAAACACTCGATTCTATTTTGCCTGGGATTGAGGAGTTGCTGATAAAAACTAACAAAAATGTGTTCAATATACGTAAATAAACTAGAATGAAAGTATGAATATCCATAGAAATTAAAATCTAGACCACAAAACACTGGGTTTCTTTTCCTGGAAAAGAGAACAGATCAAATGCAAGAAAAGGGGAAGAGAGCATTTGTTGGTGAAAAGACAGTGTTTAAATATACGAAAATAAATAAAACTAAAAATGTGAATATGACCCATGTACACAGATTACAGATGCACTAACGTAAACACAAAGCAAAACGGAGAAATTCAGTTTACCACTTTTCTCTTGAAAGGAGAAAAACAGAGTGTAACTAGCGAGTGTTGTGGGTAGAACACAGTATTGAAATCCACGCATAGATAGTGAAAATAAACAAAAAGGATGAACTCTGAATGTGACCCATGTACAGATTACAGATAAAGAGTCATAAAAATGAAAGTTTATACCCTAAACACCCATTGTTTTGCCTGAAAAAACAGGGTTAATAGAAGAAACAAGCGACCCATAAACACTAAAAACGAATAAAAACTGAAATCTGAATACGACCCATGTACAGATTACAGATATTTAGTCGTAAAAATGAAAGTTTATACCCTAAACACCCATTGTTTTGTCTGAAAAACCAGAGTTAACAGAAGAAACGAGCGACCCATACACACTAAAAACCAATAAAAACTGAAATCTGAATTTGACCCAATGTACACATTACAGATACACAGCCATAAACACACAAAAAAAGAAATGGAGAAACACGTATGTATGCATGGGAGCTAATGATGATATTATGCCTTAACACCTGTGATAAAAGCAAAAATGAAGAGAGTCTGCAATCCCAAACAATGGTCGTCAGCGGAGCAGAGAAAAAACCGAAGAAAAAACACAAAGTTAGTAAAGAAAGAAGAAGAAAATTGGATGAAAAAGGGATTTGATATAGGAGAGGGAATGCAAGAGCGCCTTGCTGCAGAAGGTACACAGAGAGCACAGCTGAGTAGTGGAAGGCAAAAAGCATTTACGGACANGGATTTGATATAGGAGAGGGAATGCAAGAGCGCCTTGCTGCAGAAGGTACACAGAGAGCACAGCTGAGTAGTGGAAGGCAAAAAGACTGCTATGCCTATTTCTGGTATTTGCTTTGTTTTGGCCTTTTCTGGACAGGTGCGGTTATTTCTTCACCAAAATTAATGTCACAATGACTCCCTCCCTTCCTCGGTTACTTTTTATTTGTCATATTTCGCGAATCGATTTAATTAAAAATTGAGTAGTTTTTTTAATGAGTATGTCCAAAGTTAAAAATATTACTTATTTTGAAATCGAGTAAGTACTAAAAGTATTTTTACTCATTTATTCCAATAAATATCTTGAGAAAGATGTAACTTTTTAATATTTTCTTGATTATGTAAAACTCTCTCCATTTAAATAAGTGTAATATTGAAAAAACATCATTAATGTTTTCTTGATTATATAAAACATCACTTATGTTGAAACAAAATCAAAAGGCTAAAACACTACTTATTTTGAAGTGAAGGGAGTACATCTTAAAATATTGATCAAAGTTCATATAGTTTGACTCTCGAAAAAAAAAAAGAAATGTGATAATTAAAAAGAAAGGGAGGGAGTACCTTTTATGCTCATTATTACTTCCTCCGTTCTAATTTACCTGACACCCTTTGATTAAACACGTGATTCAATTTAATAACAATTTTTTTTTCATTAAGGGTGTAAAGAGAATTAAATTATTTTTAATTGTAGAAATGTGATATTCTTTTTCATTTTCCAATTTGTTGTACTTTTGTCACTTGTTTGTTTGACCTCATTTTTTCTTAAGTTGAGAGTCTATTGAAAATAGTTTTTTTTTAATAATAAAAATAAGGTTTACATACACTTTACTCTCCACAAACTTTATTTTTATGAAATTATACTGAATATGTTATTGTTGTGATCGTCGTCTTCACTTCATTCTCCACCCAAACCCTCCTCCACCACTACCTAACTAAACATTAAAGTTTTCTCCAACTCTTCTTCTCTCATATCTTCTTCCTTCAATCCCTTGTAGGATATCACTATTGGAGCTATTAGTATTTAAAGACGTGTATTGCACGTATATTTCATAAAAATAATATAGATGAAATGAACTATAGTAAAATTGAAGTGTAATAAGCAAAAGAATATTTGAGGGGAGAAGTACAAGCTCAATCTATTCACACACATTTTTTTGGTGGTTTGATTGTAAAAGCAGGCAAATTCAGTTGACACTTATGTATGAATATATAAATAATTTATTAAAAGTAATTATAAAAGTGTATAGTTGTTACCAATTTTGTGTTGCAGTAATCCAATTAACTTGTTAAAAAGAAATATAATACTGAATTTAATCTTTATAGCAAATGATGAATTTGATATCCATACAAAAATATAAGTTATTAGAAATAATTCCTCAATGATTCTCATTAAGATCAACGTATATATAAAAATCGAAGCATGATATGTGCCTAATTCTAAGGGATACAGTTAGCATGATATGTGCCTAATTCTAAGGGATACAATTAGTATGATATATGCCTAAATATATTTACATATATTTAACATAAGTAATAAAGCATTACAAAGGACAAGTTTGGACTGAATCTTGTTATCCATACCAAAAAGAAAAGAAAAGAAAAAGAAATTTACAAATAAAAGATCATTTGAGCTCCATATTAATGAACAAAAGACTTGATATATACAAAGAATCTTGTTTAATTAAAAAGTATTGGATGTAAATATACGATTAAGCATTTAAGACTAATCTGAGTCTATACAAACTATGTAAAATGGAAAATAACCACCAAAAAAAGAAAAAATATCTAAACAAAAATCCTATAAAGTAGAGATGTAATTATTACTAAAAGTCTAAAACTATCTAATACAACAAGAACAATATAGTTTCACAAAATCGGATTTGGGGAGAGTGGAGTGTATGCAGATGTTACCCCTACCTCAGAGGTAGAGAGGTTGTTTCTGATAGACCCTCAGCTCAAGAAAAGACAAATTAAAACAATCCAGAAAGAAGTAACATATGTGAAAGCATAAGAAAGCATGATAACTAAAGCAAAGTAATATGATAATCAAAGTACAAGAAATAATAGATAGTAAAAAATCTAAGGACAGGGTACAACAAGAGTAATACTACGACTACTAGCCTAATTCGTGTCCTCCACAACCTCCTATATAAGGTCATATCTTCGGTAAGCTGAAACTGCATCCTGTCCTTTCTAATCACCTCTTCCCAACACTTGTTCGACCACCTCTACCTCTCCTAAAACTATCAATCGACAACCTCTCACATGATCAATAGTACTGGGGCATTCGAGCATCTCCTCTTCACATGTCCGAACCATCTCAGCCTTACTTTTAAAATCTTATCCTCCACCGAAGCTACTCCCACCTTGTCCTTAATATCCTCATTTCTAATACTATTTCTCCTAGTTAGCCACACATCCATCGCAACATCCTCATTTCCGCAACTTTCAACTTTTTGAATATGAGATTTCTTGACTGGCCAATACTATGCCACATACAACATAGATGGTCTAACCACCACTATGTAGAACTTACATTTAAGTTAAGTTTTGGTGGCATCTTCTTATCACACAAGACTCCAGATACGAGCCTCCATTTATCCACACCGCACTAATATGACGAGTGACATCCTCGTCAATCTCCCATTTCCTTGAATAATAGATCCAAAATACTTGAAATTTTTTCTCTTTTGAGTGACATGTGTATCAAGCCTCACTTTTGCATCAACCTCATGCCTCACATCATTGAACTTGCTCTCCAAGTACTCAGTCTTGGTTCGACTCAACTTGAATTCTTCAGACTCCAGGGTTCGTCTCCCTACCTCCAACTTAGCGTTAACTCTATCGCAAGTCTCGTTAACCAAAACTATGTCAACACCAAACTGCATACACCATAACACCTCCCCCTGAATTTGCCGCGTCAATTCATTCAACACCAAGACAAATAAAAATTGGGTAAGGGTTGATCCCTAGTGAAATCCCATCAAACTAAAAAGTACTTCGAGTCTCCTCCCATTGTCCTTTCCCGAGTCTTGGCTCTATCATACATGTCCTTGATTGTCCTATTTTATACCTCTAAAACTATCTAATATTTTTGTTTCATGAAAAAATTTCTAAGATAATCTAATTTTTCGTTTCTTTAGATAGCTTCAGAAGAACTCGCTAAATTCTTTATTAGCATCACTAAATACATCATGGCGGAATAAAATGTAAGTTCTAATAATTTAAATTCATTATTAAATTTTGCGCTCAATCAAATAGGGTAGAATAAGATGTAATGAAAAAGAATATATAAAATTGTTATATACTCCATATAAAAATCGAGATTTTGTTGTCAAGTAATTAGGCTTGACACCAATTTATACAAAAATTGCTCTCTCAAAACTTTAATCAAGTAGGATTTAACATAAATTCATGGCTAAATAAGTAGTTGAAATATAGTAAAATAATTTCATGTCAAACTGCATGAATTCTCATGATTTCTTTATAATTTCAGACAACTATTTTCTATTTTTAATATTTCAAATTTTCTTTCTGCTAATTTAGAAACCTAATTCATTTATGCTAACATCACAACGAAAACCCCAATCCTTGACCTATAAATAATCGGGTCAAAAAATCAATAAGATATTAAGTCTAAACCTTCGAGGTCAAATATGAAATTTTCTTTCCAGATTGGGTTACTCATAACCCAAGGTCTTCTATCTTAATCCAAAATCGGCCCATAAACACCCCTCAAAATCCTCATTTTATCCCTTCTCTTGAATTTGAGATTAAAAGCCCTAATTTCCAATCCAATTCATGAATTGAATTGCGAAAAATCATATGGAATCATGATTAATCTTTAAAAGAAAGGTTAGAATATCACCTCAGGATAGAATTTTGAACATCTCACCCAAAATTTCCTTAATCCGAAGTCCAGAACTCAAACTGTGTTTGGAGGGAGAAATTTCTGTAGCACCTCATACCTTTAACCTAAGATTTGACGCGTTGAATATGGATAACCCAATTCAAACCCAAAGAGCGTGGTAATACTCATGAATTCAGGTCCGAGTTTGATATGTTAAGGGGTGTTGCACAAGTGTGGAAGTTGATATCTAAGCACGTAGTACGTGTAAAAAGAAGTTGGAATTAGAAATAATAAGAGAGCCTCGAGAGTCAATATGTGGACTCATATGCAGCCGCAAAAGGCCCTATGAGGTCCACATATACATCCAGGGGCGGATCCACGTGTTGTGGTCTGGGTGCTCGAGCACCCATTAACCCGACGCGACCTATATATTTTTATACAAATTTTTTTTAAAATTGGGATATAAGGACTGAACAGCACCCACTAATCAAAACTTGGATCGGGTGCTTTGATTGAGAGCAAGAGCTAAGAGGCATGATTGGTGTAGTTGGTTGTGGGTTCGATTCTCTCTATCTCTCACTTTTTTTTTTGCAGTTCATATATTCTCATTCTTCTTCTTCTTCTTCTTTTTTTTTTTTTGGTTTAAGAATTGTTTGTTCACTTTTTTCCTTTAGTTATTAACTTCTATTTTTATGTTTTTATTTCGTTAACTTTTTCTATTATCGATAACAACTTTAAAGAAAAAGCAATATCCGCGACTTTAAAATTTTGAATCCGCCGTTGTATCCATCCATCGTACATCAGGTATAAAATGAGTTGAAAGTCCCAGATATACTGTTTTGGTTTGCTGACTAATATGCGATCGTAAAATGTGACATGCGGTCCGATATCAAAGACCAATGACTAGTCCAATATGCATTTAGAAATGCAGCTGCAGATCGCATTATGCGGACCCGCACTTTGATCTACGGAGCAGTATGCGGCCGCAGAATGGGCCGATGGCAATCAACATACACCGCCCTTCTCTAGAAATTTCATTCTCTCCTCTCCTCAACCTCCCACACAAAGGTAAGTTCCTCCCATGTATTTTTAAGTATGCTTCTTAACGAGAGTCTACACTACAATCTAGGATTTTCAAAAAAAACTCTTCTCAAAGGTTCAAGGAAAGATTTTTGTTGGTCTTCTTGAAAGTTCAGATTTTTCTTAGGTGTTTGGAACAATAAAAAATATCTGAGCTATCTCTTCATGCAGGAGCATTTGTTGTTCTTTCCCATGCTACGTTCTTCAAAATTCAATATTAATGATGAGTTAGGGTCAAATATGAAAACATTAAGTATAGTTATGGTCATTACTTGTGAATTTCATGAATTACTTGAGTTATTTTTAGTCCATGCGTCTCATTGCTCTCACATTGACAACATGATAAAAAATCAAAAACTTTATATTTCTTCAAAGCATATTACTATGATCTTCTTCAAAGGCATGAACCTTCTGATATTGTGACACAACTCACATGGTGATGAACTATGATTTATGAGTCCTTGAGCTAAACTTTATCATATTATAAGCTAACGTAAGATAAGGATCGTTCCAAACTTGTCAGTGATATCTCCATGATATCCCCTTGTGAATATAATATGGATCCAATGCTGGCTTACAATATGTATATATCATGTCCTGAAAAGGTATGGAATGGCTAAAAGGATCGAACACCATGTGATCACATGGTAGATTATTTCAGTAAAGCTAAAAAATTCCCATAATAAATTTCATTTATGATGAAAGATGAAAACGTTAAGGTCAACTTATTGATCGAATCCTTTTGATTCCACTCTATGTCTACTTATATTTTTGTTTCCCTTTTGTTTCATATCCCTATTATGTTTTGTTCCTTCTCATCTTACATACAAGCACTATTTCACATGCATTACCTCTCTTTTACCGGAGGTTTTTGCATTTCATGATGCCACACAACACGGCTAATCATTAGGACTTCACATATTATCAATTATTGGTGAGCCCCACGGCACTCCCGAGGCCTAGTTATTTATTTCAGTTTCTTTGCTTAGTTTATAAATATGCCTAGGGCCTTGTCTTGATAAAATAGTTATTTTATGTTATGTTAGGGACTTCATAAATAGACGAGTCTAGAGGTTCGGTAATGAAAACAGTGCCAGTCTTTTTCTTATTATTTGATTTTCTTACAATTTATGCTTTGAACTTAAAAACGATGTTTTATGATTGAAAATACTTTTCTTTTGAAAAGGATTTATTATATGAACTCAGCTCATCTTATGCAAATGTTATGTTTGCTGGTTCGCTGGGGTAAATTTAGGAAATATTATAAGTCTGGCCAGGTATACTCTGTGCAAACGCTAGTGTGCCCTCGCGATTGCAATCGGTTTGGCCTTCGCAAACGAGGACAACACCCTGACACCCTTTTGTTGTGCAATCACGCATGCAACCTCGCGACCACGAATACTTGTCACGTTACCTTTCCCCATTGCGACACCCCAACTAGCGACCACAAATGGCAAAGGCTGGCACCAAAAATCAACAGCAATCAGGTGTCTCGCTTAGTTCATTTTAGTCCACGAAACTCACCCGCCCTCAGAAGGCAATCCAAATATGCAAATCACCCCTAAAATACCTCAAGAACTTGTAGAAATACTCAAAACACTGATTCAGAATCGTTCAGGCAAATATTTGTTCAAGACGGCTAGTATGCAACTTAAGTGTCCTAATCACTCTCAAGCCCCGCGGGACTAGTCCAAATTGTCCATCCAAGTCCTAAATCATCATTCAGGCCTATAGGAACTTCAATCCTTGATTCCGAATTCGCTTACCACAAATGTTGATTTTGATCAACTCTTATTTTATCTTTTTTTCAAAATCTCTAGTATTTTTATTTTCTTCTCTGATATGCATTTGATTATCTCAAAACCCCTGTCATCCATCCACGCAAGTCATAATGCACATTTTTATAGAAAATGTCATTTAAGAAAAAGAATTCTAATACTCGAAACGGCTGTACGAGTCATTACATTTTGTAAAGCTTTATTCCTTGATAGTGATTATTTCCTACTACCTCGAATATTGAAAGTTTTCTCAAATCCTTGATTGATGTTGATTTCTTATATAAGCTCATACTTGAAATTCTTCTTTAAATTTTCAACTAATAGTGATATTTTCCTTTCATATTTCATACTTGAAGCTTTCTGTAGATTTGAATTTATGTGTATTGATTTTTTCCAGATATATATATTTGCCTTTGTTAAAGTAGGTTAAAGTCCCACATTGGTTGGGGAATGGACTGATGGTTTATTTATATGGACTTGAGCAATCCTCCCCTCATGAGCTAGCTTTTGGGGTTGAGTTAGGCCCAAGTGTTATATCTTTACAGCCTTCTCATAATCCATATATTGGTCTGGATCCATTGATTATCAAATTCTAACTTTCGATTGAATTCAATGCCTAATCATATATGAAAATTTTCATGAATTAGGGACTTTATTAGAAATTTACTTTCTCAATTGTTGTTATTATCAAACTAATAAATAACTTGTGAACCCCTTGGATTAACAATAAGAATTTTCTTAAACCTGATTGTTAGGATACAAGTTGATGTATAATCACAAACTTAACTAATTAAAGGTGAATGTGAATGGAACAAGATGCTCTGTGTTCAAATTATTCAGATGTCAGTCAATCAATTACATCTTAATCCTAACATATATACTACTTTAGTGATAAAATAAAAAGTGATGCGTTTAGTGATATAGATAATATTCTGATTATCAAAACTAACAAAATTTGACTGCTTAAAGCCAATATTTTTCATTAATTTCTTCATCCAAAATAATTCTTTAGCATTTTCAGTGATAGCAATATATTCGAATTCTGTGGTGGATAGAGTCATACACTTCTATAGTCTAGATTTTCAAGAAACATTTCCCCCCGCAAAAGCGATCAAATAACCGGAAGTGGATCTTGAACTATTAAGATTAGCTCCCAAATGAGAGTCTCTATGATAGGCTACTTTAGGCTTGTCACTATCAAAGCACAAATTCATATCTTGCATAGCTTCATCATAACTTTCAGCTTCTCCCATGTTATTCAAAAGTACATACTCATTAGGAGATTAACGTGTTGATTTTTTCTCTCCTTAATTAGTAGATTTTCTACGAGAGGTTTCAGGAGCATCTGAAATAATTATCCGAGCAGGAGTTGGTTGCTGATCAACCATAACATCATTAACCGGAGAATCTATAAGATCTAAACTCTCATGATCAGTTTATTCTTGATCACTATCTATCTTGGGTTCCTTCATGTGCAATAGGTGCAGTAGTAATAGGAACTCTGAATCAACATCGTCTAAGTTGTCATTATTTGAATTTTTTTTTTAGTCTTGTTAATATCTTCAATACTTTGGTCTTCAAAGAACAGTGCATCACGACTTCTAATAAGTTTCTTATCAACTGAATCGTAGAAACAATATTCTAATTTATCTTGACCATAACCAGTAAAGATACTTCTTAGTTTGGCATTTAGATGTGATCTCTCTTCTTTTAAAACATGCACACAAACTTTACATCCAAAGACTTTCAAGTGATCAAAAGAAATACCCTTAGCAAACCAAACTCTATTTGGGATATTACCATCCAAAGCAAACGCAACAAACAAATTGATAACATAAGCAAAAGTATTAAGTGCTTCATCCCAAAAGAATTTGAAATTTTATCCTCTGAAAGCACATATCATTCTCTCTCAATTAGATTTATGTTCATCCTTTATGCCAAACCATTCAATTGAGGCAAAAATACTCAGAGCTTGCGAGAATGGTTATCAATGAAAGTCAAAAATAAAGTGCACCACCTTTTGACTTCACTTTAAAAGGACCACACAAGTTAGAGTGTACTAGCTCCAATAAATCAAGCTTTCTTGAAGGAGGATGATTATGAAAAAAAAATCCTTTTTTTTTCTAGCTAAACAATGAACACACCTCTTCACCTTTGCATGTTTTACTCCAGAAAACAATTTTTTCCTATCCAAACACGTAATTTCTCTCTCGCCCATGTGACTCAGTATCTTATGCCACAATTTTGATAAAGTGTCACTTTTCATCAAATTTACGGAGTCACTAAGGATAGATCCTTGTGTCACGTATAAATTAAAATACTTTCTTTCCTCGAGCTAGAACTAATGAGCCTTTGGTGAGCTTTCATTGGCTATTAAATAGGTTATTATGGTATCCTTCACTATCTAGTTGTCTTATAGAGATCAAATTTAAAGAAATATTTGAAGCATGCTTGACATTCTAAAGGATTAACTTTATACTAATATTAGTCTTCAAATAAACAATACCAACACCAAACACCTTAATTTCACCAACATTGTTCATCCTTAACACTCCAAATTCAACAAGAGTATAGGATGAAAAGAAGTCTTTCCTCGGTGTGACATAAGATGTAGCTTCAGAATCTACTATCCAACTAGTCTCATAGGATATAAAATTAACAATGTTTTTGTCATAGACAAAGAGAAGATCATCTTGGACAATAGTAACAATATTATTGTTCCAATTATTTTTGTTTTTTTCTCTCTAAAATTTCTCTACTTATAAGTGATGAATGGTATTTTCTCTTAAAGCCAAAACCAACTCTAAATAGAAACAAAAGTTGAAAGTCAATTTCAAATAGAATTGAAAACCAAAAGAGAATAGGATTAGCCATTGGGCCTATAGCCGAAAAATATGGGCAACGGCCCAACAGCTGTTGTTGTTTTGACTTTTTTATTTGTGAATGTTTAAGGGGTCTTTAACTTTTGCCTCTTAATATAATAATTTTTTTTATAGAGTATAAATTTATATATTCACATCATAATATTCAAAAATTATATTATGCATTTTTAAAAAACTTATGCCTCGTTAAACATTAGTTCGATAGTTAAAGAGACCAGCCCATTTTTAAGAGCAAACTATGCCATTAAATGAAGTTCAAGGTACTGCATTGCATACTACTGACAAAAAATTGGGTTAGTTTTGACTCTTCCATTTGTTAAATCATTCAGTATTATATTTCTACTCTTGTTAAATTTTGTTTAATTGGGAAAGATTTTGAAATCATGTTACTGTAGTGATTTCTTTACTTTAACCCGTCTAAATTTAAACGAATTAGACGAATTATATATTTATAAGCTAATTTTATCACCTCTGCTAATTCTTCATATAAATTAAACATTTATATGTAAAGTCATGAAAAATAGGAGTATCAAAAGAGACGGATTAGATCAAGTTTTTGAATAGATTGCCCCTATTTCGGGCTAGTATTTAATTCCTAAAATTGATAGTTTTTAATTTTTACCCCTAGTTCATATTTAATGAAACCTTGTGGGTCAAATTACTCTTAACTATGACTTAATTTTGCAGGACAAAAGTTTAGGCATAAATTGTGTCGTATCTAATTCGCAAGACATAAGTTTAGAGAACTTTTGCCATGTCTGACAAAAGTTCTCTAGGAATAAGTTATGTCTCTTAAGGCATAATTTTGTGATTCTGAAACCGAACTTACTCCGAATCTGTGGGAACTAAGTTACTTGTTGGTTAAGAACTTCTTAAGGCATAACATTTTGAAATTAAGCTTATATCTTGTAAAACATAACTTGTGTCTTGCGAATTTTGCCTTGCAATTTTTTTTTTAATTTTTGCCTTGGAAGGCATAACTTATGCCTTGAGATATTTTTTTTTTGGTTTTGTTTTTCCAATATCAAGAGTATATTCGTTTACATTTTTATTACTTTAAGTGCAAAAACAAAATTTAAAGACTACCAATTTAAGAAGTAAAAACTAAAAATAAATTGAAATAGAAAAATTCATGTGAATAACCCGAATTAAATTAAAAGTTGGTAAATTAAAATTGGTCGAATAAAAATAGATGTTACGATACAACTCATCAAAGTTTATCATGTTAAATATAATAAAGGAAAAATTACATATCATAACGCATTTAAGAAACTACTTACATATAACGGTGATAGTTTAAAAAATTACACATAATAACTTTATTTCATTTAATGTGCCATTTTTTATTTTTTTACTTTGTATTTTTACTTTTTTACCATGTTCCTTAACTTAAGGCAGTAACTTCCCACCCAACCCATTTCTTATCCTCTCTCTCCATCGTCTTCATCACCAACCCCATATTTTCCTCCTGCCCACAA
>JACEIK010001505.1:100319-115037 GCA_018107945.1 Datura stramonium | reverse complement strand
GTTCATAACTAACAGAAATTTGTGTCACTCAATCGTGAAATTATCATTAATTCTGTTATTTAGCTACAGAATTTTTAACGAATTTTATTATTTAGCTACTCCGTTATAAGATTAGCAATAAATTTTATTATTTAACTATAAAACTTATCTGTCATTAGTTTGAATCTTTTAGGAGTGCTAGCCTAAGACTCTATATTTATGATTTTCCTCATACCTAGTATATACGAAAACACTCATATTATATTATGATAATTCTGCCTTAAACCTGAAGAAATTAATTGAGATAAAAGTTAAACTCCTTCCCATATTTTGATGACTAACCGTCATTAGGAAGAAGAAGAAGGGGGAAATTGAGATTTACATCTTACCATCTATAGTTAATTACGTGCTCACCATATGCTACTAAATACAGTATGATATGCTAATTATAGCAAATTAGTGCATTTTATCTAACACTAAACATAAATTAATAGCTCCAAACACGGGGCTATATATTCCATTAAGCCAACAATGACACGCGATTATGAATTGATAGGATAGATTAATAATATGAATAATCAAGCTTGACAACGCGTTATTAAGAAAAAGAACAAACTGGAGATCGTTGTCCATGTGACTCTGTGTTCGAAAGTCACGAAAAATTACTATTTCTTCTGTCCCAAATTATATAACACGCTTTCTTTTTTAGTTACTCTCAAATTAAATATCGCATTTATTTATTTGACAAATATTTAATAACACTATCAATATTTTATTCATGTTGGATTTCATATATTTGACAAAAAGTGTACAAAGATGTATTGTTCGCTCTGTTCTATATAAAAATTTATTTATTTTAAGGATAATTTTATAATATTATAAAGTTTTTTCATATTTTCTAAATTTCGTGTCCAAATAAATTACATCACATAAATTAAAATGAATGGAGTGCTATTTTTAAAAGGTTTAATTGCACTTAGAAGATGCATTTTCTAAGGTTTAGCAGTAAAAAAAAATGAAAGTTAGCTAGGTTATTATAATTTTCAATTTTATAGTGGAAACTAGGTGGAAACTAGTAAACACAGCTCTGCGTTAAATAGGACGAGATTCTTCATTAGCATTTTATTATAATGTGTTTTCTAAAATTTTTTGATCTTCGAATCTAAAATATTCTATTTTTATATAATTCACAGTATCTAATAAACAATCGATATTTCATAATCAATAGTGTAATATCTTTGCAGTAACGGTTCTTATATATTCTATTAACAATCAAAACATAATCAAAAGAAAGAATCTAAAATAGAGTTGGTTAGTACAATTTTTAGTTTTATACAATTCCGACCAAATTTTAAGCCTAATACCTCTGGTTCTTCAAGCATCTCAACAAGAACAAAATTTTAACTAGAATTAAGAGCCAATTGGTGGTCAGTTTACAGTGAGATTTTGTTTTATTTTTCTTATGAGATTCATTTATATATATTAATTGACAGAATAAATCTTTTTACAAAAAAAATAATAATATTAAAATTTAATTTTAATTAAATTACATGTTTTTTTTGTTTTTTTAAAAATGTAAAATTTTCTCTTGATGTATAAGGTCAATTTTCATATCTTATGCACTACAATTTCATTAATTATAAATTAATTATCTTTAATTACTTTTTAAAATAATTTGACTGTGTACAGTAATTTTATACTATCAGCGCATAAAAATTAAGATTTATATGGAAAACGATGGAACATTTGCTTGACCTATCAATTTTCCAAAATTGACAAGGAGACCTCTCGCGTTTATTTTAGACCACTTCTGAGCTTTTTGCTTTTCCCATTTTTGGAAGGCAAAAAAAAAAAGAAGAAGAAACTAATGAGAATATAATTCTTTCATACATGAAGAGATTAAAAAAATTTCCCTCTAATTAAGAGATTAGCAAAAGTTCCCTCAAATTTAATCTCGAAGGATTTGTCTTTTGGTAACAATTGATTGCCAATTAAGTTTAATAAGTTCAATTCTCAATGGGATAGGTACAATAGTTTATACTAATAAATCTTCTAATCCAAAAATTAACCACTGCTTTAAAAAAAAATCAAATTGCGATAGAGTTTCTGTCGAAAATTCAATCTTCGATAAGAAATATTTCTGATAGATTTTTTGTCAGAAATCTCAATTCCTGACAAGTTCTTGACAAAAATATCCATTAGAATTTCACGAGTTGATAGCTCGACTCTGAGACATTACTATTTTTTCTTAACTGATTTGTTAATTATGATTTATCTCTTGAAGATTACATTCTGTTAATATTCTACAACCAATAATCTGGTAATACTAAACTTGCATGCACCTCGATCGTCACATTTAAATTCCAATTCAATTATTCTATTTGTGTGTTGTCTTATAGGTATATAAATATTTCCAGAGAAAAAATATCTTGACAAACAATATCTACTTCGATCAATTCAAAATAAATAAATTGATAGTTCTAAAATGAAAAATAATTTTATAACTTAGAATCTTCTTTCTCTTTGATCCTTAATACATTGAAATATTACTTGTTTCTTAAAAGAAAATTATAGGTTAAGCACAAAGTCCACTTCCCCATGAAATAAGTAACAAATAATTATTGTTTTTGGCAAGTCGTCTAAGGTGCTCAACTTAAAAGGAAAAAAAAACAAGAAAGTTGTATGGAAAAAAAAAGACTTAAATAAATTCAATTAAATTCGACCTCGTTAACTCAAAATTCAAATCGTGAATCGGATAACTACATACTTCATTTTCAAGCAATTAATTAATGGGATCATTATATATATATATATATACACAAAATTAATAATTGTCGTATATTGTAAATCTCCAAAGTCCTATCAATAAGATATATAAAAAGGACAAAATAGATATAGTGTCACCTTTGATGAACTTCTATACACGTGTTGAGGTATCTTAATTATGCATGAAAACCAACAAACAGATATTAGCATGGTGAATTCATGTGGTTTACATTAAATATTCAAAAGTAGAGTTATAAAGAACTATTTCTTGCAATAATTCTCAAACCCGTGACTGATCAAAAAGTCCAAAACCCATGTTTATTTTATTTATGATCACTAATTACGGATCTAAATTATTTTGTCATGTAATTTACAAAATGTGTGTAATATACATATTATATAGAGAGAGAGATATATTATACACAATATATACATTATTAATTTTTCTTTTTTTTTAAAAATCTTTCGACGACTCAAATTCACAATCTTAAAGTTGGAAGTGGGAGTTGCTTACCATTTGAGCTGGCCCCTCTTATTACTATCAATAAATATGTTTGTGTATATTTCGATCATATTGTTAACTAATTAGCGGACGATATATAGCTATAACTTTATCTTTTTATTTAAATGATGTATTATAAGAGCTAATAAATGGCTAAATACAAGTCAAAAGAAACCATTTAACTTGCGGTTTTTTTTCTTTTTTCTTTTTTTCTTTTTTGTGGAATTTATAGACTGGCCACGAGCAACGATCTATCACATATATTAACTTCTAAAATAAAAATATGAAGAAAGCAGCCACTAGCTGATTAGCTCAATCAGCAAAAATTGAGGATTACAATTATCATAGATTAATTTTCACTTGTTTAAGTTAAAAATCCATGACATTATTATGGTGTTTCTGCATTAAAAAAATGACTTCTCAACAAATTTTGCATTGGATATTTTTCATAGATCGATCCGAAAAGTGACTAGCCCCTTACAATTTTTACCTTATGTTCTAAGTTACATTTTTTAGCTCGGAATTCCTCTATGAATGGTATAAAAAAAAATTAAAAAAACACAAAGAAAAAATAGGCTAGACACAAATCAATATGTTTAAACGAACTAAATCTAATATTTAAGCGGAGAAAGACAAGAACAGGTCTATCATTTTTGAGTTTCAACTTGCGATTCGTTCAAAAAGATAATTGGTTTCTCACCGATTTATCAGTAATTTTAAAATTAAAAAATTAAAAAATGAAAATCCAAAGATGTGTATTCACGTTGACCCTAATCAAAGGGATGTGCTTTCAATTTTATTGACTATGATAAAGGNAACCATAGTTGTGTCGCGACGTTGAATTAGGCGCTGCATGCGAGGCAACCGTTGACCCTAATCAAAGGGATGTGCTTTCAATTTTATTGACTATGATAAAGGTGGAAACCCTAAAGAGGGGGCAGAAAAACCACACGTTTCACTCCAAAAGATTTTTGCAAGTTGCAACAATACGATAGAATTTAACGCGGAATCCCCATTTTATTTGTTTGAAAACCAAAAGTCTTTTAAATATATTTTCCAAAAATGAATATATTGACTGGGATTTTTGTACCCTAATGAGATAGTACTTGTGTTGGTTATGAAGTTTGAGTAGCTCAATCGAAGAAATATCTAAGATTTTGTTAAAGACTCTAAGGGGAATACTTTGATGTGACAAATAAACCAGGCATGAGACAACCGACTGTAGTTTAGCCCAAAAAGAAATAACTTGCATACCGATAAATTTAAGATTTAAAATTTATGAATTTAATTTCAACTCGTGGTTGGGTAAAGCTATTTTGTAAATATTATGCATATAACTATGCTCACTAAAACTTAAATAAATATAAGAAAGAAATTTACATTATTGTATTTTAGTTTTGCTGGAATTTGAATAACCTTTGTAGCTAGCTAAAAGCCATGTACTCTCTCTGTTTCAAAATAAGTGGTATTTTTAGTTTGAGCGCACTATTTAAGAAACTAATCACTTTTAGAAAGTAAAATTCATTTTTACTAACTTACCTTTAATAAATATCTTAAAAAAAGATATACCTTTTTAATAGTTTATAAATTAAAGTTGGAGGAACATCATTAATGTCTTCTTAATAATATAAAATACCACTTATTTTGACAAAAAATAAAAAGGTTAAAATACCATTTATTTTGAAATGAGATGTAATAAAATTCTGTCATCCTAGATAGAAGGTGCCTGGATGGCCTGCACTCAGGAATTTATTATAACCAGGGCAGAATCAGAATTTGAAATTTATAACTTCTGAATTCTAATCTTTTCAAGTTACTAAACTAAATTAATAATTTATACATATTCAATAAATTTTTTAAACAAATACAAAATCTAATCCAAACTACTGAATTCGACTAAATTCATAGCCCACACACCCTATCTCCGGCCCCTATCATAACGATGATTCAATCTCCCTTGTGATTTATAATGACGTCTCCAATACCACATTTCATGTTATTTATTTGGACATGTACATGAATCAGTTGACAACCAGAGGTAAAAAAAATGATTTTATCGCTTAGCTGCATTAATTTGAAATGAGTTTTGTGTTAAATTAAGTCACGAATGGATCAAGTCTTTTTGGATTGGGTTAGAATTTTACATGGACCAACAAATAAAATTTATGTGTTTAGTTAAAACTTAATTAAATGACATACAAGTGAGTTATTAATGAAGGGATAATTTTAAATCTGAAAATAATATTAGATATAAATTTAATCCAATAAATAAAGGAAAGCACTTTTGAGTTATTTTTAATACGTCAAGGACACATTTGACCATTTTCTATAATTTTTTGATGTCATGGTCTCGTTTTAAAGTCTCTTTCTCATTCAGTTCTTCTTCCCCTTCAGGCTCCAATCACTCCAAAGTGGTCACACTTAACCGTGAGGAAGAAAAAGATTAACATGAACACACCAATTTAAGTGTTGGATGTTTTTCAAGTTTTTCCTCAAAAGAGGCAAAACCAGGAAAATATAGAAAGGCCAAAAGAACACACAACAGAATTACATGGTGCACACCATTTCGAGCCTAATTCACAAAAATTCGAAGACCGCATGCTACCCTTACAAAGTACTACTACAATTACTTACTGAAAGAGCCGCAACTTTGAAAAACGAGACGAGTTTTATGCAGATCAAAACAAAGGTTACTGTAATAGAAAGATAAACTCTGTTTGATGTTCATTGTCATCAATCATTGATAGTAATTTCCTTTACTAATTAGCTATCATGGAAAAGCAAACATTTTAATAATTGTTTGATCTCAAAAAGACTGTCAATCTACTAAGTACTGAACTTTAAGATTATGACTAACACTCCAGAACTAGCCAAATCAAACTCTCAGATATGAAAAGATTCGGCAGAAATGCGACAAAAGCAAAAGTAATGTCAGTTTGTTGGTTGCAAATGTCGAACCAAGATTTATTTTCGCTGTTTCAAGCCTTTAGAGAGTTGATTATACATGAGAAAGAAAGCAGGAAACACATTTGTGGATCCAACTGCAACTAGATCCAAGCTCAAGGCTCTCCACCAAGCTCCACTCTTAAGTTGTCATATGGATAGACCTTTGGTGTCTGCTCATAGCAAAACCAGAGTTCACAAAAGAAGGAAAAAGAAAAGGTCAGTCAATAAAAATGAAGATGACAGGAAAAATTAAAAGCACGAGTTGTATGATGATCAAAGAACGAAGGGGGTTGCAAGCAGTTAGGACCGATTAAATATAAAAGTAAATGCAGGTTGACACAGTATGTAATCCCTAGGGTATTTATAATTGATAACTGGATTGCTCTGAAGTAGTGATTGTGGTAAAGGACAGCATTACTTACTGAAAGCCAGCTCTAATTGCACCTTGCAAGGAGGGAGAGAGGCCAAGTGTCCTACCCATACCCCTCACCCGACAACCTTAAAGGAAGTAGGGAGTGAACCAATGACTTCCCCACTGGTAGGTGGAAGTCATGTCTAACTCTCTCAAATGCTTTTCCCTTGCAACTTAGGATATTGGTAAGTGCCAGTACAGCTTAAAGCACAATCTAAATGACATTCCCGCCAGATGATTTGGAAATACACAAATGATAAATACATCAAGTATGTTACAGACAATCACTACCATGCAGCCTTTAAAGCATCTAGACAGTATCATATACTTCTAGTACAACCTGTGGAACTAACTAGCGAGTATAGTGTCAAATCGTCAACTGCTCTAAATAAGATCCAAGAGCATTCCATATTGTTGAAATGACTTAAGGATTCAGATTCCGAAGAAGGAAACTCCAGTTCACATCCTTCACTCTGAAATCTTGACTTCTGAAACCATTTTCAGCACTTGAATAAAGTGAATGTGATAAGAACAACAGGTCAACAGCACCCAGTATCCATTGTACACTAACATAGCCTCATTCAGACAGTGAATTGTCGGGTGCAAAAATAATAGAATCCAAAATTTCTGTTCCATCATACTAGGTGAGTGAAACAGTTTAGACTTTAGACTCTTAATTCTAAATGTAATTTTTGTGTTAGAATTTGGTTAGCTATGCATATATGTGCATATGTTTNCTAGGTGAGTGAAACAGTTTAGACTTTAGACTCTTAATTCTAAATGCTCTCATCTTTATTTTAGAATGGAAAAGGGTCAAAAATGCCTCTGGCATATGAAAATGGCTTAAAATTACCCTCCTACCACCTATTGGACCAAAATTGCCCTCAGCGTTAAATTTAAGCCTAAAACTGCCCCTACTTTTAATGGAAACTGATGTGGAATATATGAGATTTTAATTAAATATGTGGTATTGATTCATTGATCCACATATAATTAGACCCAATTCATTCACAACCTAACCCGTTAATCCAAACATGTTTTTGAAAGACCCCCACTACTTCATCCTCTTCATTCACCTCAGAACAATATGATGCATATCAAAGAACTCTTTGATCTGTATATTGAGAATTAACTTGACAACTATGCAAATAAATCTATGAAAGTAATAAATTACCTCCTATGGCCTTCTATAATTTGTTTTGCTTCCCGAATCTTTATATTCAGATGGAACCTTCTCCCTTTCTTCGTTTCTCTGCCTAAATTTCTCTATTGAATTATCCACAGGTGCATTCTTCTTCTTTGTCGTTTTCTTCAATTAGGGTTTCATTACCAATTCCACCTCAAACTTTCTATTTCTTTTTTCCTATTTTCTTAATCAACTCAATTATATTTACATTAGGTCAAGAATTCATTCATCATACCACTTCATCAAAAGGAATTCATTCATCATATCGGACATTTTGCTTATTATTTTTTCTCTATGAAGGCATCCCAATGGTGGGGGTCTTTTAAATAAAAAGCTCATATATTCCACATTTGCCTCTGTTACAAGGAGGGGCAACTTTAGGCTCAAATTTAATTTTAAGGGCAATTTTGGTCCAATAGGTGGAAAGAGGGTAATTTTAAGCCATTTTCAATACGTTAGGGTATTTTTGACCCTTTCCCGTTTTTAGAATAGAACTTTCTTCAATTTTGCAAACGAACACCCTTAAACTCCAACTAGTAACATATGACAAATTGAACACATCGATATCTTCACAAACTTTCATAGATACAGCAAAGAAAGTGCAATCTAGTTATGCCAATAGCACAAAGCGAATTAGTAACAACAAACACCGAAAAAACCATGAACACTTTTAACTTTAGGCAGCGACATTCAACAACGAGGATGATCAGTAAAATGAATACAACATCAGAAAACCACTTGAAACCATTATACAATACTATTTTCTAAGACAATAAGCTCATTAGACTTCTTTATGTGCCTACCTAGCAAATCAAAATCAACAGCAAACCTTTTTTTTTATAACCAAAATCAACAGCAAACAACTTTATGAATACAACAAAAACCTAAACAAAGCTAGCGCATAACTAGTATTAGTAAAGAATATCTAGCCTTGAAACTGCACAATATAATAAAATAAATGATATGATGCAAGACGTCTCTTTGTATCCTTCATGAAATATGACCTAGTAAACAAATATTTTCTTATGAAGTAAAACGGATTTCACTAAAACGGCATCCAGAGGATGAAATATACAAAAGCGGTAGCTCCAGTACAAGATATCTCCACTAATTTTAGGAAAAAATTCTCCCTAGGAAAATATTTTCCTATGTATTTAGTGTTACCAAACAAGAGAGAATAGGAAAACGTTTTCCAGAAAACAGTTCTCTTCATAGCAAACACGAAAGAAATAGCAATAAGGAAAATTGCCATGGAAAAAAACGTAGGATAGGAAGCTCTAACTGAACAAAGTCAGGTGGAGAATTCAAATCACAAGCTACTAGTCCTTGCAACACCAGAAATAGGAATTAATTTAGGTTAAGAAAAGAAAAAACTGTTAAGGCAGTGCATAGAGAAAATGCAGATACTATCTCTCCCAATCCTTGAAGTACTATGCCGCAGATATTTTCACCATCCCACTGGAGGCGGCCTTTTCTTTTTAAGAAATAACCAAAGGCATAATAACTAGTGGTGGATAACTGGATTGAATATAGGTGATAAAACCTCGGGCAACCCTCCTCCTCACTGATGGCTTAGCTGAAGATGCATACGCCAGGAGCGCGCGGAAGAAATGAAAGGGTTAGAGACAGGGAGAATCAGGCAGATGCTGTGGATACTTCGGCCAAGAACAAGTAATACTCTTTGCTAGGTTTTCAATCCTAGCATCACATCATTCTGCCATAATACCTCAATATTTCAACAAAAAATTTCCCAACCTATAAGGAGAAGATCACATAATAAACTCTAAATATAATACGTGATGCTGGTCATTCAGCCACAGAATAAAGAAACCACAGCTGAAAAGAGTTCTTTAGTATTCATCCAAGTTCCAACACAAAGCTCCACAAACAGCTTAAAGTAACTTTGCCACAAATCAACACAGTAAACAACATACAAGTCCAACCATTGTAAACACACACAACGAAGTGCAACTCATATCTGGACAAAATATTACAGTTACGTCATCAAAGCATAACTTTTTTTCTTTTTGATAAGTATGTCATTAAAGCATAACTGATTCACATTAATACGGAAAAACTGAACTAAAATGCAATAATAGTAGACTTACAAATGGGATTTTGGAGGCTTTGTCATTCCAAACAGCTAATAGTCCAAGCCCCGCAAAACAACTCAATCCACCGCACAACCAAGCTAATGCCTCATACTGACATTAAAAGCAGTTCAAGAATCTTGAATAATCATATATAATATTTGACTAATAAAAAAGAAAAACTTAAAATTGTAAACTGTAAAAACCATGAAGATGGTGAATCAAATACAAATCTTATGTCAAAAGCACAAACCTTTCCGACAGATACAAAATCCTCAGATTTAACATGTAAAGTCTTCGAGTTATAGATTATAATTAATTTGACTAACAAAAATTACAAATGGTGAAACAATGAGTTGCGGACCTGAATACAAATCTTAAGCCAAAAAATCTAACCTTTCCAACTGATATAAAATCTTCAAAATTTAATTGTTAAAGCTTCAAGTTTTAATCTACTATCAAAAAAACAATTGCAAACGGTAAAAACAATAAACATGGGATTCAAATAGAAATCTTCATCAGAATATCTAACCTTTCCAACATCAGCAATGAAATCTTCAATACACATTATAACTAATTTGACTAACAAAAAATGAAAATTGTGAACAGTAACAAATGAGAAAAATGGGAATTCAAAAACAAATCTTAAATTAGAAAGAAAAAAAATCTAACCTTTCCAACGGTATCTGCTATGCGATCGATACAAGGCTCGGGAAAAGGAGTACCGTTGTCCCATATAAGTTCATCATTCACTTGAAGCTACAATTACACCGAAAAAAAATTAAAAACTAAATTAGGGTTTGCCAATCAAATAAAAAATCAAAAAAGAAAAAAACAAATGGAACCTAAGAAAGTATAAGTACGGTGTATTTATACTATAGGAATTACCGGCTTATCAGGTACAATATGTTTGCCGACGGGAAGGCCCATGCCGGCACGGGTTCGAAGAGAGGATGCGACGGAGCGGGCGACGACACCATTTCCGCCCATGATACGAGTAGCTGCATTACTCAATCTTCCCGCCATTTTCCGACGATCGGAATCGTTCGTATCTCGCCGATAGTTCTTCGAAATTCAACGATTTGTGATTCAGTTCAATGTTCTTTCCCTAGTAGAGATCGCGTTACTGTACTGCCCTTTCCATAGCTTAGGCCATGAACTCAAACGACGGCGTTATGTTATTTCGTCATTTTATCTTTTGGTCCTAGTTTTAGTGCGACTTCCATTAACAGCACCCAAGTTTACTAGTATACAAAAAAGCGTCCCCCTAAAGTTGGAAATGTTAGAAAAAACAACCTACATTCGGTACATTGCTTTTAAATAGGGAAAAGTACTTAAAATAGATCAAAAATTAATCTAATTACATAAAAATAGATCGCTTCATATTAATTAGTCGTAATACTAAGCCAGCATAAAATAATTACAATTCGTGTCCTACTATGAGTTTGAAGATTTTTTGCGCATAAGATATCATGGCAGTATATGAATATAGTGCGATGGTATCATGATGTATACCACGACAGTATATGAATATACTATCATGGTATATACAATCATAGNATCATGGTATATACAATCATAGTATATGGATATATTGTGATGATATCATACATGATTAAGGAGTGTATCCATGAAGGACTGCTAATTGCTCGGTGATACCATGATAATACATGAATATACTATAATGGTATCACGAAGAATTAAGGAGCCCTGCGCACTATTCCTAAAGACTGATCATCCTTAGTGATATCATGGTTGTATATGAATATAATATAATGATATCATGAAGAATTGCAAGATAGAGTATTTTCTGTAAATAATTAAGGGGGCATGAAAGTAAAGGAGTAGGACTGTGTAAATATTGGGTAATTATGTAAGTTTTCCATTTAAATATTGTCATATTATTTCTTAATTCATTTCATTTTTCTTTAAATCCTACATAGCCAGAACATCTAAAGTTGCTTCAATATATTTAACAACAAAACAACATATGCAGTGTAATCCCACTAGGTGAAATATGAAAAGAATAAAATATATACAGATCTTATATATATAGATCTTACCCTAATTTTGTGAAGGTAGAGCGGTTGTTTCCGAAAGACTCTTGGCTCAAGTAACTCATTATAAAACCATGTTTAAAATAACATACAAACACAAAACAGACATAGTAAATAATAGTGAAATCATCATATAGCATTCAAAAAAAGGAATAATACATAAAAAATAATGCAATAATCGAAGCCAAGACAACAGATATTGACAAAAAGCGAAGGGCCACCACGTACAAAGGCCACCCTCAACTATCTATTAACTTTTTACCCTAATCATCGACCTCCAACGCCCTCTATCTAAGGTCGTGTCTTCGGTAAGTTAAAGGTGCACCTTGTCCTATCTAATCACCTCACCTCAATATTTTTTTTGGCCAACCTCTATCTCTTCTTAACCTCGCCAATTCCAACCTCTCACACCTCCTTACTGGGACATTTACACATCTCCTTGTTACATAGTTGAACCATCTCAGTCTCACTTCCCTCATCTTGTCCTCCATGAAAACCACTCCCACACTGTCCAAGATATCTTCATTCCTAATTTTGTCTCTCCTAATATGCCCACACATCCACCTCAACGCCCTCATTTCTGCATCTTTCATTTTCTAAACATGAGAGTTTTTGATTGATCAACACTTTGCCCCCTACAACATAGTCGGCCTAACCACCACTCTGTAGAACGTTTCTTTAAGTTTTGGTGGCACCTTCTTATAATCGCACAAAACTCCTTAGGCAAGTCTCCATTTCATCCACCCCGTGCCTCTGCGGTGTGTGACATCATTGTTATTTCACCATTTCTTCGAATTAAAGACCGAAGACACTTGAAATTTTCTATCTTGGAGATGACCTGTGTACAGGGGCGGACACACGAACAGCCAACTGGGTGCTCGAGCGCCCATTAACACCGACGTAAATTACTAATATCCATACAAAAACTGCTCGGAAAAGAATATATTAAATCAAGAGCACCCAATGAAACAAAAGGCTAATGGGTGCGTTGGTCAGGTTGCTTGTTGGAAGGTTGCATTTTGGGGAAGTGTGAGGGTTCGATTCTCAGACAAGGCACACTTGTTTTATAAGTCCGAATATTAAGTCTTTTGTTTTAATACTTTTTTTTTTAACTTTCTTTATTTACTAAACATTTAGTTTTAATTTTTTTTTATGTCAATGTAATTTCTTTTTGACATACAAAGAGAAAAAAATCAGCTCCAATCATTTCTCTTTTTTTTTTTTAATATTTTTGACAATTTGGCTAAGAAATCTTTCAATCTAATTCATTTTTTTCTTCAAAAAGTGAAGTCCTTTTATTAAGTAATGGTATATGATTGTAATTTTTTTTATTAACTTTTTAAATAGTCGTGTTTAAACAGTTGTGCACTTATATTATGTGATTTATAGTAACTTTATATTAAAAGAAGTGAGCACCCATAAACCGAAAATTCTGAATCCGCCACTGCCTGTGTATCAAGTCTCACTTCCATATCAAACATCACGGGTAACAACAAGGTTCAATCAAACTAAACAATTTCTTGTTAAATTTTAGCTTTTTATTTTTAACCAATATAAGAATAAAGTGTTAAAAACATAATAAAGTGAAAATTTATATCAGATTTGTTGCCTAATTGAGCCAAACAAAGTGGTACTTCTCCAAACAAAGTGGTACTTCTCCATTTACTGCTAACCTCTTAGAGGACCGTCATTTAAGACATAATCAGAAAGTATAAAATATTAATATTAGCTGTTTCAGAGTCAAATTTCAGATTTATAGACTAAAAAGTTGAAAATTCAAAGAACTAATTGAAGAAAAAGGAGTAGGAAACGGGAACTTATGAACATTTCAATATTGGACTGATAAAATAAGGTTTCCAATGCCTTATAAATGGTGCACACAGCAMAAAATGATTCAAAGATGAATTTATATGAAGARTCGAGATAAATCCTGACTTTGRATTTTTTACTGYACTTGTAATGTTYTAAAGTTAATAGATAATTTAAAGTGATAAATTGACATAGTTACAAGCTATGTCATTTACAATTTCTTTTAACACCAAAGATTGGTTGGTTTCTTTCTCTCATTTACTCCCTTTATTTCTTTTAATCTCCACATCTCACGAGCTAAGCATTTACTATTATATTAGCATGAGTTTTTTCTTTACAAAATTCGGTATCACTTACAAACAAAATGGTACTTCTCAATGAGCGCTTTGCTAGAGTCGGACTAATAATCTTGAAGATATTTGTATTTATCGAATGCATTTGTCAAAAAGTTAAACTAGATTTTTTGAAATATCAAAGATTCTTTTTATGAAGTTTTTAGAATAGCCTAGTGTAGTATTTAGGATAATTATTGTTACACCCCGTAAATTCCCGGCACATGATGGTCTATTCGTGTGTTGGTTAAGAGTATTGAGAGTATTTGAAAGCCATACATGGTAGAAAAAGGCCCGGGGAAATATCGGACAAGCGCCAAGTTGGCGCGTCGCAAGGCAAAATGCGACTTATAAATTGCATTCCAGGAATGCAACTTATAAATCGCATTCCAGGAATGCGACTTATAAATCGCATTCAGATTTATAGTGCCCCCACTTCGGTTTTAATTGCTCATATCACTTAAATAATTTCCAGAATCGCAGCAAAACAGAGAGAAGATGAGGGAAAGATTATATAATCATTTGATTACGCTGCCAAACGTAGTCTAAACTCAAATTAACCTCAGGTACCGAGGTATTTAGCAGCAGGGAGCATTCCTCCGGATTTTGTTTCGCGAAATACGGCCGACGAATCGTCGA
>JACEIK010001505.1:42025-63738 GCA_018107945.1 Datura stramonium | reverse complement strand
TTTTCTATGTTACTCCTATCAATTTAGATGATTAAAGAGTGTTACTTAGGGACTCTTGTCTTATGTCGTTTAAATTATATGTTAAACTTTTAACATTTATGATTATGCTGAAAATTTTAAAAGCCTCAACTTTGCTGGACCCACCTTGTATAGGTTGGTGAGACAACGCTACATTAACATGGGGATGGGTCCTAAGCGCCTACAGAAGGAAAAATCATATTCGAGATTCCTTTTAAGATATTTAGGGGCGGTTTTGCCACGGATGATTTTTAATTTTTTAAAATTATATTTAAACATAAAATTTTATTATAATTAAATTTTGTAACAATTCGGAAATCAAAAACCTTAAATATCTATCTTCATAATTTTCACGCCAAATAACTTATAAAAAATTAATATTTTTTTCAAATTGTATTTATGTCTAAATATAATTTCAATTTTCAAATACTGTTCCTTTCGTTTTAATTTATTTATTTTAGTTCATTCTTAATCCGTTTTAAAAAAAAAAATTATTTGATAACTCTTTAATTTTAACTTTTCATATCTTATCTTAAGACCACAAGACCTAATAACATTTTAAAATATTCTACATATTTTTAATTTAAAATTATAATTTTAAAAATCATCTTTATTTTTTTAAAATTTATATTAAATTAAAATTAAAATAAAAGACTACTTTTTCAAATTTCACCTTTTCATGTACAAATGCCCACTTACAAGAAAGAATTATATAAACACACAATAGACCCGTCAAAGACTAATGATCCATAAAACGGGTAAACCCACAACCACAAGGCCGTAACCGGAAAGGACATTGCAAAAGAAGGGATTCGGAAAATTGTGTATGCTTAGATCAATATTTAATGCTCAATTTCCAAATTCCCTAAAGCTTTTTAACACTATTTTTCACAAAGATATAACACCAACTTCACACCGCTCATTATTTACTTTGTCTATTGAAGGTCTTACTCCAAAATAATAGTTATCTTTTTTCCTTATTTTTAGTATTATGATCTTAAGATAGCAAATATACGGTTCATCAAAAATAAAAAACAATCAAATGGATAATACTGTGATAATCACCAGGAGTTACAATTAGAGGTCTGTCAGATTATGACTAATCTCGAATTAATTCCTGGCTATTACCAGAAGTGTGCAGTCTTGCGTAAGCGCTGCTTTTCAGGCTTTTAAATACGAATCTCAAAAATAAAATCTGTGTGTCAGCTGCATGGCTGTAAGGCTTTATGTACCTTTTAAAGCTTACACGAGGATTCGTATGCTCTTCCACTTTCCCTCTAGCTATGATAATTCTCTGCCACCCGGAATCTTTATATATTCTCTATTTTTCCCTCTTTCACCTCAAAGATTACCAATTTGCTCTCGGAAATTCACCCACCAAATGTTAATTCTCGGTTCTAGCTAACTCTTGCTCTTCAGTCATTATTCTGATCAAGCTTTTCTGGGTATTGACGTTGAGATCAATTAGGTCGCATCGGTTTTACAGGTTTGACCGAGTCTGGATTTTATTTTTACGGTTTCTTGCTTCTTGTCCGGTGGCTTTTGTGTGGCTTCTGAAGTGGGTTAGTTAGGACTGTTTACCTGTCACAGAAATCTTTGTGCGTTTTGGCTTTTATAGCTGCCCAAAAGATTAGAACTCTCAATTTTACTTCAGGCGTTTCTTTTTTACTGGAACAAATTCGTTCTTTGATTTTCTGCATGCAATGTGTTTGTGTCGGTGTCCGCTTTGAATCTAATAACTGTTCTGAAGAGCATTGGACTCGTTCTTTCTTTTATTCTGGTGCGTCTTTAAACATTTTACACTTGTCTCGTTGTATTTTCTTGTTTCCTTGAACTGAAGTTGGGATACCAAATGAATTTGTTCAACGTGGTTAATTAAAAATCTTGGACGCAAAAAGCCAAGACTCTTAATGGTAGACCCCATTTCCCCGGGGAATTCTGTGGATCCCATTCTCCACGTTATCTCCTTTCTTAGTATAGATCCCTTTTCTCTAGTACTGATTTTCAACATTTTTGAATAGTGGATTTGTACGGGTCTAAATGGAGCAACATGGTTAGTGAAGTGGCCTAGTTGTTGTAGTGGTTTATTCAACAAAGATGCTGATGTCCTGTTCATATATGTTACTCTTGGCTGTGCAATTTCATTTTCACTGTTCATATTTGAGGCTATTGTGGAATTGTATAAATTCTTGTATCATTCACACGGGAGTTTCATCTATTATTACCTCTTAATTTGTTTAATCAAGATGAAAGATGGTCGTTTCCAGGGACACCATAACTCTATTAAATTCATCCCAGGAAGTCTTGTTCTAGACAGATGCCAGGGAACAAGTGTAACGGAAACCAAGTGATTGCTAGCACTCGATTGGAGAGGCTATTGAAAGTAAGAGAGCTAAGGAAAAGTAACAAAGTTTCCCATTTTCCAAGCGAATCTACTGATAGCAACAGGGGCAACGAACTCTCTGACCATGATTTTCACCAAGGAGAAGCTGATAATGCAGGAGCTTCATATGTCGAACAGTACCTGGAAGGAGCTGCACGAGCATATAATGAGGGATGGGAGAGGCCTGATGGAAAGCCCATCAGACAACGACTCTTGGTTGTGGCAAATAGGTTACCTGTCTCTGCAGTAAGGAGAGGCGAGGAATCCTGGTCTCTGGAGATAAGTGGCGGAGGTCTTGTTAGTGCCCTTCTTGGTAAGCTAGCTTCTTTTCAGTCATTTCTGTTTTTACATTTTGACTCTTATTTTTTTACCTAAACACTGATTATTATTTTGGGAGTTTCATATTCATATTCTTGAAAAGAAGGTCTGATAATTCTGTAAATAATTTATTAAAGGTGTGAAGGAGTTTGAGGCTAGATGGATTGGTTGGGCAGGTGTGAATGTGCCAGATGAGGCTGGACAGAGGGCACTTACCAAGGCACTGGCAGAAAAGGTCTAATACATTGCCTCTTCATGTTTTTGCCACCATATTTAAGTTTACCACGCTTCCTCTTGCATTTTTTTGAATTTAGCAATTTGGAGATTGCTTTACATTTTGTTCCTCCAAGAAGATTGCTTTACCTATATTCTGCATTTGTTTACCCTTTTGATACTGTTCTCTGTAGAGGTGTATCCCTGTGTTCCTGGACGAAGAAATTGTTCATCAGTATTACAACGGTTATTGCAACAACATATTGTGGCCTCTTTTCCATTATCTTGGACTTCCACAAGAAGACCGCCTTGCAACTACCAGAAGTTTCCAGTCTCAGTTTGGTGCTTATAAGAAAGCTAATCAAATGTTTGCTGATGTTGTGAATGAACATTATGAAGAAGGTGATGTAGTATGGTGTCATGACTACCATCTCATGTTCCTGCCAAAATGTCTCAAGGATTACAACAACCAAATGAAAGTCGGTTGGTTTCTACACACCCCCTTTCCATCCTCAGAAATCCACAGGACATTGCCGTCTAGATCAGAGCTGCTCCGAGCAGTTCTTGCAGCTGATTTGGTTGGGTAAACCCCTCTGAACAACTTATTCTCCTGCATATCATCTAACAGCTAACTTGTAGTTTTAGTTTAACCTTCATAATTTTGGAGCTACTGTCTGGAAATAGTTTGTGGGACCTAGAGTATGAGATCTCTGTTTGTCTGTTCTGAGAGTGAAAGTTGAAGTAGTGAAATGCAAGGATCTGGAGTTCTATGGTTGTGGTTTCTAATCACGGGTTTTCTTTACTAGAAATATAACATACTAGTGGTACTGGTTAAAAAAGAAATACTTAACATACTAGTGGTTAGATCTCTGTGAAGTCTCTGCCTCTCATTAACTTTGCCTGGTGAGGCATGTCTTGAAAGTATGCTTTGGCAACCTCTAGTGTGATTGTGCAAGACACTCATTCAGTGAAGTATAACTAAAAAGTCCGCATATTAAAGGGATTTACATCAAATCTAAATGTCCATCAGTTTTCCAATCATTAATGTTGAGAATAATTGATGTTCCTTGAATATCTGTTATTACTTTTGCTTCTAGTTCAGTTATATTAGTTGCTTGGCAATTCATGCTGAAGTTGATGATCCTTTAGTTGAATTATGATGTGCTAGGAGATTTGGATTTAGTTATATTGCAATTGAGATGCTTTCAACTTCCAGTAACTTTTCTATCTACATGTAAAACTTGTAACCTCTATGCATTCAAATACAAGTTGCCACTTTTGGTTCAGAGTGCAGTCCCAAGAACTTTCTTGCATACATGTCTCCTATCAGAGTCTTTTTCATTTTTGGTGAGAGGTTCTCCACGTATAAGATGTGTTATTGGGTCTGTCTCTCTTTAGCCGAGGGTCTACTGGAAATAGCCTCTCTACCTCTGCGGTAGTGGTAAGGTCTGCGTACATTCTACCCTCCGCAGACCCGTGGGATTTCATTGGGTTGTTGTTGTTGTTGTTGTTTGTTCTCCATGTATAAGATGGAACATTCTTTCAGTTTGTTGGATTGTAAAGCTTCAAATAAAAGTTTTAAGTCTATGTGCCTCTTTCCTTTTTCTAAAATAGGATCCTATTACTTAATACTGAAAACTTGATAGTGTTTGGGCCAAACCGGTTTATTTGAAGCACATCTTTTTAATTTAGAAGTAAAGGAATATGCTAGTCTCTCAGGTAGACTTCTTTGGGAAGCTGCCTGTCTGTTGATCATCTGTTAAATGTAGAATGGTAATCCAACTGGCTTCTTATTTGTTCCTCCTTATGTTGATTGACTGCTAATCATAAAACAAAGTGCTCATCCATGGGTTTTCCTCTGTGAATCACACTGGTGTATTCATATTTTCAAGACAAACTGTTAGCCACTAACCATAATTCCATGTGAAATACAATAGGTTCTTTTAGTTCAAAATACATTTTAAAGTTTCATTTAAAAGTTTTAGCTGATATGCTGATAATTCTTTTGTGGACGAATACATCTATTCTACTAAACGAATAATGGCAAAACTGGCTAGCGTCTTGGCCTAGTTGACTTGTAAAAGAAAATGTACTGGTGAAGTTGACTAACAAATTGTAGCATAAAAGGGGAATGTGCTGGTTTCACTGGTACTTTGTAACTGTCTGTATAATGACTATCCAATAATTCTAGAAGAGTACATGAGTGACTCCTGAAGTACTTACCCTGATTTTCCATCTAGCAGTTTATAGTATATTGCTCATCTGTGGATTTCCTTGTCTGTGTTTTGGTTGTATCATGCAGAATAACTGATGTCCACTTCATTGAACATCTTTAACACCTTGGTTTGTTAAGGAAATGTTGTCCACTTTTGATCTTGTGACTTTTTGCCTGTTTACCTGTATGTAATGAAAGTCCTTTGGGCTTTGACCTATATTTGCATAGTGTGATGATTTAAAACCATTTTTTGTCACTCAAGCTAGGAATGCTAATTAGTTTTTAAGGTTTTTTATTTGATCTTCTAATGGGTCTATATGCTAAATTTACTCTGCAGTTTTCATACCTATGACTATGCAAGGCATTTTGTTAGTGCCTGTACTCGTATACTGGGACTTGAAGGAACTCCTGAAGGAGTAGAAGATCAAGGTAGACTGACTCGCGTTGCTGCGGTATGTTGAATTTCTACGCTTTCACACCACATTTCTTCATTAAGAACTTACCTAATCCTCATCTAGGCGATTTCATGTACTTAGCCTTGCGAAATATCTACTTGATTTCTTTCTGAGCCATTTTAAATTGTTTCTGTACATACAGTTCCCCATTGGTATTGATTCAGAACGATTTATTCGAGCACTTGAAGTTCCTCAAGTTCAGGAACACATTAAAGAACTAAAAGATAGATTTGCTGGGAGAAAGGTATATCTTTCCCGCTATGGATCCTCTCTCCATCTGGCCTAGTTTTTCATTTTTGGCATGATATCATTTTCATGTCATAGAAATATCTTGCTGTCTTGTCTGATTGTAAATGTTTATTACAAGCTGCATCACGTTGGGGGAAAACTTGCTTTTTGAGACTTCACCAAATTCACTGGCTACTTTAATTGTGAAATCTTGGCCTTGAATTTGGTCAACGCCGTATATTTTTTTTTCCCATAGTTCCTTAGGCATGATTTGGTCATGACCATTTAGAGAGTCAGATGTTTATCACTAAAACTTCTTCTATTATCGAACAGTAGATATCTAAATGTTGAAATTGGACATAAATAAAAGAGAGAGAGATAGAGAGAAGAAAGAGAAAGATTTGTTTGCATTTTCCAGGAGTAGTTGTGGGTGTACCCATGTTTTGGTCTTCAAGAAGATGAGGCTTCTTAGAATTTCCATGCGGCTTTATGAAGGTTAGAGATCTTTCCCCACTTTTCTGTTTATATGGAGTCCACAATCCCTTTTTTCATTAAAAGGAGAAAGTTTATTTGCTTCTAATTCATGAATGTTTCAATTTTCCGAAGGCTAACTGGAATTTCCTCACCCTTAGTTGCAAAGTTTTCAGTCATGTGTTCTTGCTAACCTTTTATTATGTCATTTTATGTATATCAAACTCATATCACTTTCTTCTGTTTTGCCTGTAGTAAGATAGGGGGATGACACTTGTATCTACTGTACAATTTTATGCATTGGTCATGCATTAGAGATATTTAATTGCATCTCCTAGAAACTTTTATTCTTGCTTAGTTTTTGCTAAAGAACTTGATTATAGGTGATGTTAGGAGTTGATCGCCTTGATATGATTAAAGGAATTCCCCAAAAGATCCTGGCATTTGAGAAGTTCCTTGAAGAAAATTCATACTGGCGTGATAAAGTGGTTTTGCTACAAATTGCTGTGCCAACAAGAACAGATGTTCCTGAATGTATTTTCTCGATCAGATCTTCTCTGAGTTCTTCTTTATGCCTTTGAATTAATTTATTTTTTCCTTTTCTCCTATTATCATTATTGCCTTTAGAGAAAGTTTGCTTTCCACTGTACTGGTTCAGCACGGTCTTCAGCTATTTTGAAGGCTGAATGGAGTGGTTCCTAGGAGAAGAGGTTTTTAATTCACAAGTCTATTGGTCAAAGCCTAAAAATTTTCTTTTCTAGGGCAAGCATCATATATTCCATACCAAACTAAAAATTTGAAAATCCTATTTAATGATCTTAATGATCCGGACTTGAGAGCCAGGAAAAGGACATATGCAACCAGCAATCTGTCATGAATCTATTTAGTTCAGAATATAACGCCTCTTCCTGTTGGCTATCTATGCTTAGGAACCTTGTGAGCATCCTTGATTACTCCTAACTTGTTACCAAAGACGCACATAGATGCACGGTTGATATAAGCGACCATATTAAATAAATCTCTCTCCTCCTCCTTCTACTCTTTGTTCTCCACTTTCCATCTCTGTTTTAAACATAATGTGTACTTGCCATATTGCTTAAAATATTCGAAGGCATTCATTGATGTTAAATTGTATGTTGAGAGAATCATGCCTCATTTTACCATCCACGCTCTAGCCTTTATGAAGTTTTGTGCTGCAACAGCAACATCAAATACAAAATTTAAATTAGAAAGTTGTATAACGTTATGCTTTGTTTCTCACTTTAGGATTACACTGGGTTGTTCATCTTCTTGTATAATGTTATGTTTTACACTCTATGATGATCTGTAGTTATATTAAAGAACTTGGGGAGAAAACTAGTTGAGTTGGTTATCTGCATTTTCCTTCAATTTGAATAAGATTGAAGTGTATAATGCTAGTACATTGACAAAACTTTAGACATGTACTTCTTCTCTCAATGAAGTTGAAGCAGTTCAGTACAATTTAGAATTCTGGTGGATGGCTAGCAGTACGTATTAATCATCCAACCCTGTCTTCAACTTGAAAGCAACATTCATGAGAGAAAATATCCAGTGGATTCCAAGCAGATACTGTCTGTTGATTTCAGAAATTCTTCCATGAAAATGACATTTTTTATCTGATGATCCTTGATGACTTGCTTATTTGCCTTGAATTAGCTCGATTACAATTTCAAAAGGGAAATTTTTCATGAGCTTTAAACTTGGGACAATGTCCTCCCCGCCTTCTAAATCTTAAAAAAATTTAATATCTTGGAACTCATGAACCAGGTTGGACCTTAGAGACTGTCAAGTTTCAATGAGATTTAGTTGGTCATAAATGCAGATGTTTGTCATAATATATGTTCACGCTTAAGTATGATATTTTACTTGCTTTCACCTTATTTTTGCAGACCAAAAACTTACCAGTCAAGTTCATGAGATTGTTGGACGCATCAATGGCCGGTTTGGAACTTTGACTGCTGTGCCTATTCATCATCTGGTTAGTGTTTTTTTCTTTTTCATTGTGCCTGAATACAGGACTGTTCTCTTGATTGAAATATGGATAATACTGGTTTTTAAATGCAGGACCGTTCTCTTGACTTTCATGCATTATGTGCACTATATGCTGTAACTGGTAATTCCTTTCATCTTGCATTTATTTCTGCAGTTCTTGTATTACTTCTATTAGCCAGCTTCCACACTCCATTTGCAACCCCNATCCCCCACCCCCCTCTTAGTTGCAGTACTCTAATTTATTTTGACATATACTCATGCATAATAGTAGTGTTGCTTCTGCTCATCTATGTTTAGTCTTGCTGTTTTCTTCTGCATTCATTGAAGGCACTAGTACGTGCTTGTGCTCTCACCTGGTATGGGTCATTTAGATTGTCACTGGAATTGTCATAACTATGAGAAGAGGTTAGCAGTGGATGTTTATAAATGGATGTCCTCCTAGTTAGCATAGTTCTCTGCTAATACATATTACAGGAAGAGTATATCTCTACATAGTTTTTCTTAAGGTTGTTTTCCCTTTAGGTTTGTTAATTTCTCTCTTTTAAGGCCACTTCCTCAGAATTTAGGATAATTACTCTCACAGGCTTAAAATACTAGTAGTTTCAGGACTCTTCTGGACCTTACCAATTAGTTTGGCAATGGAATAGATTGATAGAGGCCTCTGTATGTTCTCAGATAAGTCTGCATCATTTGAACTTTCTAGAAAAGGATATCAAGCTTGCAGATCCGGAATTGGTTCAAAACTTTATTCGCTAGAGAATGCATAGGTTGTGCTCCAGGTTTTGAATGAGGGATAAGTATGGCTTTGTCACATTCTGAAACATATGCATGCCATAGTCCAGATTTTCCTTATTGCTTCAGTGATCTTGAAGAAAAAGAAAGGCTTTACTAATAGAACTTTCTCTATCCTATTTGCTATATTCCTGTTGGTTCAAGATTTTGGAATGGTCAAATGATATAATACTTGACATGGTAAAAAAATTCAAATATATAAATCATATACTATAAAATAATTATTGGAAGATATATTATTACCATCATCCCAAATAACATTCTTGTTGTTGTTGATAAGAATTGTAGTTCATGTACAATTATATGATATTTATTGGTACCTTCAATTGCTTTTCGTCATTAGCTAAATCCATGTGGTAGCTGCATGCCAGTTCCTGTTGTATTTGACATGCTGGCAATGTCTTGTTCATCAGATGTAGCGCTGGTTACCTCCTTGAGGGATGGAATGAACCTCGTCAGCTATGAATTTGTGGCCTGTCAAGAGTTGAAAAAAGGGGTCCTTATTCTCAGCGAAGTAATAATCATATATCTCATTGCAATTCTATTTCCTCTGATGCCATAATTACTCGTTTTTGGTTTCAAAAAGTGTTCTATGCTTTTCAGGCATTATGAAGAGATAAGATGAAGAGATTTTTTTTGGCATAACCCTATGTTTCTTTGCTAGTTGATTTTGACAAGGCTAACAGTTTACAGAAAACAAAAGCAAGATTACAGTTGTCCTAACTCCCTCTTAAAATTTTGGTTTCCTCTTTTGCAGATAAAATCTGTAACACACGCCTTTTCTTTTTTCTTTCTGAACAGCTGTTCTCCAGCCTCTTGTAGCAACTCTGCTTTTGTAGATTGCTTTTAGGTGACAGCACAGTATGTCAACCAAATGAAAAAAAAGTCCTTTTCTATCTGTTAGGCATCTTAATAAACCATAACTAACATGTTACTCATTCTCTTGAATTGTGTAAGTATTTGTATTTTATATCATACATCATCATGGAGTAAGAAAATTTGTGAAATAAAAAAACACGGAGCTATTCGTATCAGTTCTGTAGTACTAACTTTTAAAGAATTTTACTGTGCTGTCCAAAACCTTGAAATTGTCTCTGCTCTCTTTGTATGTTCATAATTTTTAAAAAAAAGAAAATTCTAATCTTCCATCTCGTGCATTTGTAGTTTGCAGGTGCTGCACAGTCCTTAGGTGCTGGAGCAATTCTGGTGAATCCATGGAATATAACAGAGGTTGCTGCGTCAATTGAGCAAGCTTTAAATATGTCAGCCGAAGAAAGAGAAAAACGCCACAGGCACAACTTTCTGCATGTGACTACCCATACTGCTCAAGAATGGGCTGAAACTTTTGTGAGGTAAGAAGACATTAACAGTGTAAAGCTAACACGGAATTTCACTTAATCACTGCCACTTATGAGACAACCTCTTGAATTATTCTACAGACTCGGCAAAAGAGTAATAATAGTATAATATCATACATTGTGACCCCAACTGTTTTACTTTGGACATAAACCCAATGCCATGCAATAAGACTTCTTGAAGAAGGAAGATAGTTGAGAAGTCACTTCTTTCTTTAGTATAAATTCATGGCCGAAGCTCTGATTTTTCAGTGCTTATTTGCACTTTGTTTACTCAAGTTGACCTTTTCTATCTGTATTTACTTTGGAGTTACTTGTTCCACGGATTAGAACAGGTCATGTTATTCCTCAGGATTTATGTATTTGTATTCTTAGGGTCATTAAACCACATCTGCAGCCTGTTTACAGGTAGGGATCTTATGTCAGAATATGCAAACACTCATTTAGGGTATGCTTACCTTGAGAATGATTAGAGGCACCATCTTATATAGTTTGCATATCTACCTTGGTCATTTCTGTGTTTAGTTGCACGGCTTCTCTTGATATTAAACAACACTCTTTTATCAGCTGTGTTAATGTTTATCAGCATAGATACTGTAGGCACAATTTAAGAATTGCCGTGTTAGCTGAGCTAAGATTATACTTGAAGCTTTTAATGAGGCTTCTTTTTTATAAGCTTTCTATCTTAATTAACCTCTATTCCTCTTCTTTGCAGTGAACTAAATGATACTGTTATTGAAGCTCAACAGAGGATAAGAAAAGTTCCGCCCCGGCTTAACATCAGTGATGCAATTGAGCGCTATTTGTTTTCCAATAATCGTCTACTAATATTGGTATCACTCGCTCCTCTTTCAAAAAAAAATCTGCCTGATAAGCTTTGTTTGCATATTTGGGTGAAGGGATCTACGACGCTACCATGATATAGGGGGCTTGATGATTCTGGGAAGGTGTTTTGTCAGAAAATCTCCAGTTAGTGGTAGACATTTGTGTGAAGGGGTTAAATGTGTGGTGAAGAGTAGGTGCAGCCTCCCCTTCCCCACTACCTTACCAAGGAACTTAAGCTTTCTCTGTGAAATGCTAATTTTGTGGGATGTTATATTTTTTTCGAATTCAATTTTCTGTTCTTTGATCAGTATATGCAGCAACTAGCTAAATTAATGACAATTTCTTGACTTCATTGCGGTGGTCCTCAAAAACAGGGTTTCAATTCTACACTGACAGAATCAGTGGATACCCCTGGAAGAAGAGGTGGAGATCAAATCAAAGAAATGGAACTGAAATTGCATCCTGAATTGAAAGAATCATTGATTGCAATTTGTAACGACCCAAAGACAACAGTCGTCGTCCTCAGTGGAAGTGATAGAAACGTCTTAGATGATGTATTGCCCTACAACTAGCAATATTACTATTCGTTCAACTGTAGCGATGTTTCCCTGTGTGAAATTTATACTTTTGCAGAACTTCAGTGAGTACAACTTGTGGTTAGCTGCAGAAAATGGAATGTTTTTGCGGTCTACAAATGGTGTATGGATGACGACGATGCCAGAGCATCTAAACATGGACTGGGTTGATAGTGTAAAGGTATGAGCATGTGTAGCTAGGTTCTGCAGTGCATCTTTCAGCTCTAACTTCTCTGGTTCTCTTGACAATATTCAGCACGTCTTTGAGTACTTCACCGAAAGGACACCGAGATCTCACTTTGAACAACGTGAAACTTCACTTGTTTGGAATTACAAGTATGCAGGTGATCTTAGTTTCATCATCCTTTTTCTTTCAAGAAAATTCACTCATGCATTTCCTGTTTATAGTTTTTCAAAAATTCAATCTTGGCTTAGGTGTGTCAATTTTTTATTCCTTTTCTCCTTTTTTTTTTATATTTTATTTTATGTATTTCTTCTTTTTCATGGGATTCTTGCATGTCCTCTTAGATGTTGAATTTGGAAGATTGCAAGCTAGAGACATGCTTCAGCATCTCTGGACAGGTCCAATATCAAACGCATCTGTTGATGTTGTACAAGGACTCCGCTCTGTCGAGGTCCGAGCAGTTGGTGTTACAAAGGTGACAACATTGTTTGTTATGATAATATGACCAGGAAGTTGCTCCAAGAATTTTATTTCAAGTGCTTGATTAGTTTATGTGACAATTCTGTTTCCCAATCCTCTTACACTCATATATATACACACACATGCAGGGAGCAGCAATAGATCGTATACTGGGGGAGATAGTACACAGTAAAGCCATTGCAACTCCAATTGATTACGTTTTATGCATAGGGCATTTTTTGGGGAAGGTAAATTCTTTGAAGCTTTCAAAATGTCCTCACTTCAATTTAAAATTTCTTTGCTGTGAGCTTTAAACTTTATAACTCAAACTTCAAAGTACCCACTCTCCGTTTAAACTAGTTCCAGATTTTGATGTAGTAGTCCAATTAATCTTTCAAAAAAACGAAATAAATTGAGAAATCAAAGTAGTATAGGTTGATCATTTGCAACTGTATTCTTGTCAAGATGTGTGCATCTTGAACTTTGATGCTGTTGTGAGCGCTGCCCATTTGTATTGCTACATTTTGTCCATCTGTATAAGTTTATTTGATTAATGGACCAACGTGGGGAAGATCATGATGCACTGCACAATTCTTCCAACTTTGTATGCTTTATAGGTCAAGCTTCAAACTGCACCAGAGGTTTTTATGAGATACAGATGTCTCTATTCTTCTGATTTCTGTCTGTTGTCTTGTAATATAGGATGAGGATGTATATACATTTTTTGAGCCAGAGCTTCCTTCTGACTGCATTGGTATTCCAAGAGGTAAGGTCAGTGATGCACCAAAGGTGCCTGCAGAAAGGCGATCTGTTCCAAAACTTCCTTCTAGTCGAACTAGCTCAAAGTCGTCTCAGAATAAGAACAGGCCGGTTTCAAACTCAGAGAAGAAAACTTCCAACCATGCATCTGGTGGTGGACGACGGCCCTCACCTGAAAATGTGTCATGGAATGTGCTAGATCTGAAGAAGGAAAATTACTTCTCTTGTGCAGTTGGCAGGACTCGTACAAATGCTCGGTATCTGCTGAGTACGCCTGACGACGTTGTTGCTTTTCTAAGGGAACTAGCTGAAGCATCTACTTCAAATGGGTCATCATGCCAAAAAGGATAGATGATGCTGGTTGCATCAAGTGACGAATGATCAGTACCAAGTTTTTGATTGAGGAAGACTTGTATGGATGATATTGAGCAAACCTTCGCTTTGGATATATAGACGTTTGCAAAGTAAAGAAAATAGCGTTTCTGCTAGCTAATAATAGACTCTAGAAACATAACTACCAAGCATTTCAAATCACAAGTCACAACCATTATATTTGGAAGCACTCATTAAAATGAACTTCAAGAGGAATCGTCCTTTTGTGGACTATTTTATCAGATTTCCCAGAGGGACGAATTCTTTTTATTTGGCCACAATTTTGTTTTCAAATGGTAAATTTTAAAAGACGGAGGAATACAAATAGTTTGAGATGTAATTGACGTGGAATAATCTTTTGATAGCAACTCAAGTTTCTCCTTGGTGAAGTTCCGGGAAAAGCATATATATATATATATTTGATAAGAGATTAAAATGATAAATTTGAGACAACAGTTTGTGATTAGAAGTAAAAGTTGACCTTTCTTGTATACTGTATATACACAACTAAATAAAAACAATCCAAACTAGACATGCCTTTGCATTGTTTACTGTTGGAGCTCAACAAAAGTTGCTTCTATTCTGCCTTTAGAATACTGGCAAAATACAAAGCTACTTCCCAATTTAACATGTAAAAGAAAAACAACACAACACAAATGGAGCAAGAAGCAATTCATAATTCCATATATATAATATTAGATCCAACAAATCGACTTATGACCCTTAACATACCTTAAATCACAAAAGATGCATATGGGGAACTCCTACACAAACCTTCCTCATAGCAACATTAAACAATATAAACTCATAGATAACTGACAAGAACAACCAAGTGTAGGAATTCTAAACACTGGTAAGAATCTAAATATTAGAAAATTTTGGCTACTAAATGATGAATAATGACTAAGCTAGAATTACAAAGTCAAGTAGCATATATTGATCCAAACCAGAAGTCTGCTCTCCACATCCTAACGCTTTTATTATGCAGCAGTTTTTCTATTTGGTTCAAATACATTTTTTATCAATGATTCTTTAATAGAAAGCAACTCCGGGAACTCCTTTTTCAACTTTGATGCATCCATTTCATTGTTACTGCGAGGTGCAACAATTACCTTAGCCTGCTCTTCCAACGTGAAGTTGGTCCATTTAAATTCTGGATTTATATATTTCTTGTACATCTCCAGAATCTCGTTATGGCTCACAACACCAGGGTTTGTGAAATTCCATATGCCCTTGAGATTACGCTTTGCCATCTCGATCGAAATGGGAAGAAGCTCATCCAAAATCGTCATGCTGTTGGGAATGTTGACCACTTTATTGTAGCGGCTAATCTTGGTAATGAAATTGCGGGGGTTGTTGAGGTCTGAAGATATTGGCATCCGGACTCTGAGAGTGCAAACATTGGGGTACTCTTTCAACAACTCTTCAACCTGGTGGAAGAAACGAGCAAAAAATATCAATATTTGTAAAAGAATAGCCACATGCAACACAGAATCTTAAGGAGTACCTACCATGGCCTTGGTCTTTGAATAGAAAGAACCAGTGAAATTGGGCGTGTCTTCCTCCTTGAATCCAATGCCAGAACCTTCTGGGTGTGCAGCATCATATTCAAATATGCAACCAGTTGCAAAATTCATCATCAGTAAACCATGCTCTTTACAAACATCTGCCAAGTTTAGAGTTCCAGCAACATTTGTACGAATTGTTTCAGTTTTATGACTCTCACACCAATCAACATTGGGTCTACCAGTGACACCAGCAGCGTTGAATACATGTGTGGGCTTCACAGCGTGAATGTCTGCCAAAAGTTGTGAGCGATCCTCCAGTCGTCCCCTTCCATACTCATAAGGAATTCCCTGTTTCTCACACAGTTTGCCTAGCAGGCCACCAATCCACCCAGTCTTACCATAAATCAAAAACTTATAAGGTGATTTACTAGGGGAGTTGCTGATCTTGGAAGCTGGAACTACAATTCCTGTATGATTGGAGTTCCCTGAGCTCTCAGATGATCCAAAATCATCTTTTTCAGCTCCATCCAAATTTCTCTCTACACCACCAGGCATCATCAGCATCCTAGGATGGGGAAGCAATGCTCCAGAAACATCTCCCCACCAATCAGGATTATTGATATACCATTCCATGGTTTTTCTCAGACCCTCTTCCCATGTGGTCCTCTCGGACCAACCCAAGTTCTTCAGCTTCTGATCATCTAGGAAATACCTCTGGTCATTGAAGGGCCTGTTCTCCACAAACTGAATGCTTGCGTCTGGATCCTTGTTAAAAAGCTTGGATATATCTTTGGCAACATCAATCACTCGCCTCTCTTTCTTAGTCCCGATGTTATAAACATGACCAACATTTCCTCGGTGAAGAATGACTTCGAAAGCCTCAGCAACATCCTCGCAATAGAGATAACTTCTAACATTTGAACCATCTCCATGAATAGGAAGAGGCTTCCCCTTCATGGCTAAAAGTATAAACTTTGGGATTAGCTTCTCTGGAAATTGATTGGGACCATACACATTGTTCCCTCTAGTAGTTATAACAGGCAATCCATATGATCTTCCATATGCCATGACAAGCATTTCAGCCCCAGCTTTCGTGGCTGAGTATGGGTTTGTGGGAAGGAGTTGTGAGGCTTCATGGTTTCCTACAATAGCATCCTCATCAGTCTCTCCATAGACCTCATCAGTGCTGACATGGATAAACCTTCTGATCTGACCAGTAACTTTGCAGGCCTCTAATAGCACATGTGTGCCATAAATGTTGTTTTTGGTGAACTCAAAGCTATTACCAAATGAGTTGTCAACATGGGTCTGAGCAGCAAAGTGCATTATAGTGTCAATGTGCTCGGTGATGAGAAGGTAGTTAACAAGATCAGCACTGCCGATGTCTCCCTTAACAAACTTGAAATTAGGGGAGGATCGAGAGGGAGCAAGGTTTTTCAGGTTTGAGCAATAATCAAGCTTGTCAAGGACCACGATTTTGTAGTCGGGATAACTCCGAACAAGGCGGTTGGCAACATGAGATGCAATAAACCCCGCAGCACCAGTAATGAGTATATTCTTAGGGGTGTATGACATTTTGATGCAGTGTCCCTGCAAAAACAAAAAAGAATTAACTTCATCTAATCAACAACTTTAAAACCTAAAGATTTAAGAAAATCATCAAAATGACATCTTTATTTAGATTAATAACGAGGTAACAACATCTAAGCACTAGAGAGCAACTAAACCACTTGTAGAATATAGAATAAGCAACTATACACCCACAAAAACATTAACCAAAACAAACTCCAGGAACATAAAAGAATCGACAACCCTGGTTCTGAGAAACCTAATGTCATAAATCTGACCATACGAGTAGGTCTTTTTGTTTGGAAGAAAGGACCAGATGAAAACAATAGGAGTGATTATACATGAATTAATAAATAATTCTCCTGGATCAGATGAAATTAAACTATAGTAACATTATAAAAACCAGCAAAATTATCAATCAACCCAATTATAACACAAATCACAAACTAATCAAGTTGCTACACGAATTCTAACTATACATTCAAAAAGAAACAAATTACTACAAACACAGATCATCAGATCCTCCAACATAATTCTCAGAAAAACCCAACATTGTCATTGCTCATCAGCATTTCAAAAAGTGTCCCCCCCACCCCCAACAAAGGCAATACGATACATGCGCGCTTATCCATTACAGATCTAGATCATAATTTGCAGTGACAGTAAAAAGGATCAAAGTATACGGGCGCTCGAACCCAGATCTAGGAAAAATCATGAACACTTTTTTAAAAACCCCAAATCATGAAATTGCAAACAACAACAAAGATAAAAGAAAAAAGAAAAGATTAAGATTCGCTTACAGTATTTTTCTTTTTTTTTTCTTTGTCAAGAACCCAATAAGGATCCACCCCGAACTAAAAAGAAGGAGACAATTTTAAGATTCAGAGAGTGAGAAACGGAAGAGACTTTTAGAGATAGAGAGAAAGCGTGTATCGATGAGAGTCTAAGTATCTTCCCCCTTTCTGTATTTATACACGCAAACTACCCCCAAAGGAAAAAAAATTCATGCAAATCAAATCATCTTCTCCATATTTTTTACCAGAAAATTAAAAAAATTAAGAAACGGAAACAGAGTGATAAGAGTTATAGCGGGAGGGTGACAGGGGAAAGTGGAAATTACGTTTTTTGTCCTTAGAACGGTGGGTGAATTACACCACGCGGATTTTGTGGGCCTCATTTTGGGCCTCCTAAATCGAGAATGGTCGTTAGTAATACCATTATTATATTTTTGTTGATAGCTTATTTTAGAAAAATTTTATGATTATTTATACTTTTTATAATTATATTATATTTTTAAAAACAGAGTAAAAACACTAATTAATATTTTGCAGTTTATTATGAAAGTAAAAACACAAATATACATACTCCATCGTCCAATTTATGAAAAAGTGCATTATGAATTTTAAGAGCACAAATTTTTTTTTAGAATTTATGATTTAAAATAAGTCATAAAACAGTTATAATTGAAATAAGGGAATAACACTTTTTTTAAAAAAAAATTCAGGAATTCTTACCGCCTCTGCCCTTGGAGTGAGCATTTTGTGGCAAGTCCGTATAACAAGCTCGTGGCTGCGCGATAGACAAAAGCTGGATTCGAACTCAAATTTCCTATGTGAAAAATCCACCTCCCAATCTCTCAATTATATCCTTACATGCGGAATAACACAGTTATAATTAAATAATTTAGTATTTATTAAATTTGTAAGATTTACTATTAGAAAGATCAAATTACACATATTAATTAAGCAAAAATCAACTGTGTCTGGCTAATAATGATAAGGATGAAAATTAAAATTTATTACTACTTGACAGGCTAAGAGTGCAAATTTCTGAATATATAATAAATAATGAGGAATAAAAATGAAAAATTAATTAATAGGGATTTGGGAGACAATGGAATGTGAGAAAGGAAATGATAACACGGGATTGCATGATTAGCTAGTTAATTGTGGCACTCTTTAATTGGTTATGTTAATGTTTATTGATTAATAATAGTAATTAACTAATTATGTAATGACATTAGATATGGACTGTCATAATCATACCTTTTTTGCTGGGAATTTTCCATACTCCATTAGTTGTACAGTCATATGATAGCTGGTTTTATTTCTGTCATGATGTGTGTCTTTAATTAAAGTGTGAAATGAATTTAATTTAAATTAATTTTTGACCGACAACAGAAGAGGTAGTCAGCCTGGGGGAAAAAAATATTCAAACTTAAATTTTATACCAACTGGGAATAATAAATAAAATATGGGTGGTGCTTAGTAGCTATTTGTTGGCCCACGGAATTTGGGGTTCAAATTGAAATTTAGATTTGAAATTATCGTTTGTTTATGAAATATGAATAAAAATTTTAATTTTGATTTGAAATTTTAAAATTTTTAAAAAATTAAATCTTAATTTTTTTGTTAAAAAGTAGTTAGATCAATATTCTTATATGGGGCATAGTGTTGATTAATCAAGAATGTCCACGTTCAGAAGATGAATGCAGTGGAGATGAAAATGATCAGATGGATGAGTGTGCATACCAGAAAAGATAGGATTAGAAACGAAGTTATACAGGGGCAAGATGCGAGTGGTCGTCATGGAAGATAAGATAAGGGAAATAAAGTTGAGATGGTTCGAACACGTGAAGAGGAGTCACGTGGATGTACAAATCAGGAGGTGTGAGGGGTTGATTGTAGCAAAAATTAGGAGAGGTAGAGTAGGTTGGAAAAAAACTGAGGGCGTTGATTAGACAAGACATGACACAACTTCAGTTTATTGAGGACATGGCATTAAATAGTAAGATATGGAGGTCGAGGTTTAGAGTAGAAAGGTAATAGGTAGTCGGATGATTTTGCAATTTATGAGAGAGAAGCAAGGGGCTAGCTCCTCCCACCAGTGGAATTACATTGGGTCTATTGTTGTTGAATTTTATAGTCGCATAATTTTGATATGTATTACTATTTGTTACTTCATTTGCCGGACATCTTGCTATTAGTTGTCATATTTCCTGGCAACCCTACTTCGAAATTTTTTTCTTTAGCTGAGGGTCTATTAGAAATAATTTTTCTACCCCACAAAGGTAAGAATAAGGTGTGCGTGCATCTCAACCCTCCGAAATCCTACTTATGGGATTAGTGTTTTGTTGTTGTCGTTAAACTTGACTTGTAAGTTCATATTTGAAAAAAAAAACTCATGATCAACGTGAATATATTGTATATATCACGTGGAAGGATTATATCAAATAATAGTTAATTACTTATATATTTTTTGGACCAGTGAATCTTTATAAAATAATATGAATTTGAAAGATTGTAATAACATGTAATCACAAGCATTTATTTATAAAAAGAACGCCTTAGGATATTTGAATATCTTATTTAAGAACTATTATTTACTCATTTACTCATTTGGTAAGATTTTATAAGAATTGGAAATGTTTTGATGTTATCACAAATTATGAGATTTTTATATTTATGAGAAAACATATAACTTAAGAAATTTATAACTAATTTCAAATTATTAAATTCAAATCTTGATTTGAAAATATGTCCAAATGGTTGCAGGGTTTGTGGCTTTTGTAAGAGCACCTACTATGGTATTGGATTTGATCAACTTTATTTATTAGTTAGCTATTGATTCTATGAAATTGATTTCTCTTTATATAGAGATAGCTAAGTACTAATATGATTAACTGTTGAAATTAAAACAAAATAATTAATCTTTTATTTATATAGACATAGCTAAGCTAAGTACTAATATGATTAATTATTATTGAAATTAAAATAAAATAATTAATTAGATTAAAAGAGTCAAATTGTTTTTTTTTCTTTGGGAGATTGTAAATCAATTATCAATTATAAAATTAAATGAGTCAGTTTAAAATGAGTCTTTTTTAGTTTTATGTCAATTTTTGTTAATTTTTTTTAATTAATTTTACCCGTATGATAACAAAAGAAATTTCCATGAAATATTATATTTTACAAGAAAGCATAAATGGAATACACATTCAAATATAATTACGTATTCACATTTGGTTACTTACATCAAAACAAATGCTAGCAAGACATACGTCCGATGCATACTCTTTTAATAACTTAATTATGATTAATTAATATACATATTTACCTCAATTATTATTTGATCAGAGGCAGGGTTAGAATAGGGATTACGAATCCGAACATATTATTTTATATTTACTTTAAAAAATCTATTAAATATATATGATTTATCAATTTAGAAATCGATAATTTAATTAAATTATATTTTGAAATTAGTAAATTTTAAATTTTAACTCTGTATTTATATTTAATCATAATAATTTAAATTGATTTGATGTAAACGTCGAATTCAGTTAAATTCTTACCACCATTCATGCATTGGTTTGTCATTTGACTACCAAACAAGTTGCTCTTCATGGGGACAAAAGTGACTAATTTTGTTGTGCATTGGGTACAGTAGGTTAAAAAATTACTCACATGAGTATAATGTGTTTCTATTTTCCCACAATTTCCGTACTTATTCTCACTGTGTTCCATTATGGAGTTTTCATAGTATGTACTTGCCTCTGCGATAGGATTTCTTTATCTTTAACAACATTTTGTAACTGTCATAAAAATATGATAGGAGCGTTATCTTTTTTTAATGAGTGAAAATCGTTTTTACTTCTCAATTTTACTTTAGAAATTAAATTTTTTTTCTCAACTTTGAACAATAGACAATCTCATCTCTTTATTTTAATTGACTTTTTAAATACCTATTTTATCCTTATATTATCAACGTTATCTTCTTCTTTTTACTTCTTTAGAATCATAATATGTTTTTTAAAGTCTATGTAACAATATATTTAATAAAATAAATAAATATTAACTTTTGAGATAAAATAAAATAAGAAATACTAATTGAGCGTATAAATTAATGACGTTCAATAATGATGTAAATTAACAGAATAAAAAAATATTAATAATAATCAAAACTCCAATATTTATTTATACAAGTGAAAATAAAAAGTAG
>JACEIK010001504.1:208411-224323 GCA_018107945.1 Datura stramonium | reverse complement strand
TTCAGACTCAATTTGTATATTCATTTTAGACTTAGTATAAATTAGGAAACTAAATACAAAAACTTTTCTTCACATTGTTGTCTGCATTTTTAGAGTTACAATTTATTGACACTTGAGTAGATTTGCCCCGTAGTCCAGTCTCTGTGGGATCGATACTTGGCTTACTTGAGCCATTTACTACTTGTTCAACCACGTGCACTTGTGTGTAGTCATCCAGACAACCGAACAAGAATCCCTTGAAAATCATAGGAGAATTCTTTCCGTAGCTTCTGTGCTGAGTCTTTTTGAGAGAATTCTACGTTCTAACTTTAGAGGAGATGTGAGGAATGAAGTAAACCATTAGTTACCCATTTTAAACCCTTGATTAAAATCCCAAATGACATAGTTTAGATTCTATGAGTTTAGGAATTTACATAAAACTCCATAGGAAATTCGTAGGAAAAAGGACCCTGCTAGTCCCCACGATGCACTCCATGAGTCCTGAGGTCACGAATGACTCGTGGTTCTCAATCGTGATATGTACTGGAAATTTTCTACAGATTCTCCATCCTACCAACGACTGGCTTCACGAGTCAGCAGGAGACATAATGACCCGTGATGTCTTCCGTTTCCACTGAACCAAGATTCCTCTTCAGGGTTCACCACAGGTGTCATGACCCAAACGTACACACGGATCGTAGACACAGGACAAGGAGCCCCGAGAGACCCCAAGTCAACCCATGGCATGAGAATACGTCTAATTCATTCACATAAGCAAAATACTTAACATAAGAAAATGTAAACATGTCATAATAATGGAGAAAAGACAATACATGATCCATAAATGATAGTTGAATACAACTTATAGTCTGAAAAACCTCTAATCAGGAAAGACGGGTTGATGGGACAATACTCCAACTAACCCTACAATATTTAAACTGAAAGAGACAATAGAGTCTGAACATATGGACCTCGGAACACGAGGACTCACCAAATAAGCTAATAGTTATCCCTAAAGAACTACTGAGGAGGGTGAGCTTGAGATTCAGGTCCTGTATCATGTAATGATACATCATAGAAAGTATGCGGCCAGTACGTGGAATGTACTCAGTATGCAAGGTAAGTAAAATGGACATTTTTAAATATATAAAAACTCCTAATGATCATAAGAGTAAGACATCATGCTCATATCGTAATCATCATAACATAACATGAGGCTCAAGGTTTTCAAAATAATAGAAATACAACGTAATCATAATCATAAGAAAAAAGATTTACTTAACATGACCTGAGCCAAAATACATATTCATAACATGCATAAATCATGAGGAACAATGGGAGATTCTTTTAACCTACATACCCCATATGAACACACAGGAAGTCCGACCTGTAAACCTAGTTTGGAGGCCGTTCATACCTTGCCAAGGGTAGAACCATGAAGGGACTGATATCACCATGAAAAGGGACAATTGGGCCGGGGACAGTCACAAAGGAGGTCCCAACATACCTACGGTGGCATGTAGTTTATGAGATCTGGGGCTTAACCTGAGCCCCGAACCTACTCAGTGTTTGATACTACTCCCAAGATATATATAGTGCTCATAGTATATAACATGCATGAGTTCATGGGCTAGTTAAATCATGATAATCATCAACATACTTGTACATACGTGAACTAGCCACGAAACAAGGCCCCTGCGTCGGTCAAAACATAATTCATAAATCATAAAGTTCATATATACTTGTAGATCAAGCATATAGCTTGAAATTCATAAAATCATGATGGGTAATTGATTAAATCCATAATTTAAATCATAATTCATGCTGGGCTTGTAAATATCATTAATAGAAAAGTAGATCATAAATCATCATGATTCATACATGATTAGGCTTAATTCCGTAGAAACAAAAATCGATAACATTATAAATAATTTAAATCATAAAAGATGATCAAAAACCCATATAGTATTATAAGAATATAAAATCACAAATCCCATTACTAAATCATTAGATTTTTATATAATTCTACTTCAAGACCCTAATAACTTTTGATAAAAATTTCATGAAATCGTAGAGAATGGACATGGGTGTGAAAGGAAAAACCCATTAATAGCCTTACATATCTGAAAATACTAATTCTTAATCTCCCTTGAATGCCTAAGAAGGGATTGGAAGAATTTGAAGAGAAAAGTCTTGAATCACCCTATGACCACCTCTCTATACTCTTGCATGCATGAATGAGGACTTAGAATAAATTATCCCTCTAAAAATTCACCTTTCATAAGCTAAAACGACGTAGTTTAAGGTCTTATAACATGAAAAAATCGAAAATAACCTTAATGAATCTGCCCTAAAAACTGTCCAGATTGGACCAACGAATGGACCCAATGAGTCGTTAGAAGGAACGATGACCCGTTGTGTTGCTCATCCTTTGCACTGCTAAGACTTGCCTCTGGAACTTAACCACAGATGGACAGGATGACTCATCCTTCGAACCAATGGATCGTTACATCGACCATTGTTTTCCCCTTCACAAAATCTGAACTTGCTTACGACGAGCCTCACCACGATTCGTGGTTGCTTCCAAGGAGTCGTGCTCTTGATCCATCACATACACTGGAAATCTTGGCAACCAAAACGACTGGTAACCACGGGTCGTTACTTCACACAATGAGTCATGGGACGACCTGTTGTATCACATCTGCTGAACCCAGCTTCCTCCAATGCCTGCTAACAATGGCTCGTTGTTTCGAACAATGAGTTATTCTATCATCCGTCGCCTCCACTGCCACCTAAACTTTCCTCACCACGATTGCATACAAAGACCCATGGTTTGATACCAAAAATGTTTACGTCGCCCGTTCTGTGATATTTTCCCAATTTCAGCAGTTTTCAACTTTTAGCTACCAAGTCTACTCCTAGGCACTTTCAGGGTATTATAACGGGCTAGTCGATGGTCTGTTACTGGTGACCATGAATCGTGGTCATCTCCCATCGTCCTCACTACCAAAAACCACATGGGGGTCACCACGACTCGTGGTGTCCCAAACGAGTTGTGGTGAGGACCCGTTAAGTGCACTGCCCGACTTGTCCAACTTTTAGTCACCCCTTGACCACGACTCACATGAAGACTCGTGGGGTTGACCACGACCTGTGGTCACTCAATTTCCCAAGTTTTCAACCAAGTCCGAAGCCTTCCGAATGAGTCACTCAACGACTCACCGCCTACCCCACGGGTCATAGGATGATTCATTATGTGACCTAGTGTAGAAAATGCTATTTTCTCCGTTTCAACTCTTGGGTCTAATCTTAGGGTTTCCAGGGCATTACAAGGTGACGATGAGAGGAGCTTCCTAGTTTGGATTCTGCACTTACAAATGAAGTACTGGAGTAGCGTCAGTACATAACACAATACTGGCAGGCATTATCAATCGACCTTACATAATAACATATAGCATTGCAACTACAATATGAAACCAGTCCAAAACGTCATGCTTAAGCATAGTAAATATTTCAAGAACAATAGCTTTGCACAGGTGAAAGCCAGCCTGCTTACTAGATTAGGCCTTTCGCTATAGCGATCACTTGATTTCTATAACAGTCTCGCCATAGCGAAACAAGTCCCGCTAAAGCGGTACTGCCCTAGGTAGTAGCTTGGCTTAGCTGCACCTTTATTATTTCACCAGTTTCCAACAATTCACACATTCTAGTACTCATTCAGATATAACATAAGCTTTTGATATCTATTCACGACTACTCATCATCACATGTGATTTAAGCAATTTATCACAAGAAATAACAACTCAACATAAATAATCGTTTAACCAAACACATTTCAAATCCTTTCCACTTTCCTCATTCAGGTTACAATTACATGATCACAAACTCAACTCAACCACTTAGAACTTACTCATTCCAAGTATTTAACATGATTAAAAATACATTCTAAAATAGAAAAAATAGTGAACTGTCAGGTACACACCTCTGCCATATCAACATAAACACTCTGTCATCAATATCAATGAATACACATGCTAGAGGGTCTTATTTTTGCCCTTTCAGTCATGACTTGCAAGGGACTTTAGAAATTGATGTAATGTACCGGCATGGTACCCGCTCCCACTCATATGCTCATCTGGATGCTCCCATCGGACACGAGCCACTTAGCTAATATCTCTCTCTCGGATGCTCCCCTAGAACACGAGCCTCTCATCTCAAGATATTATTACTATCCTAACCATTCTCAAGCAATTGAATATAACAGGGTTCATTAGTAATACACTTAGGTGTTTACAATCTACTCCCTCACTTGAATAATTAATAGATCATTAATCATCTGAATAACAACGTAAATGAACAACACTTAATAACTCAACACAGTTTCATATCATTTCAATGATCATATCATATCCAAATTACTTCAATAGTTTAATTCAATAGGAAAATCACCATAACAAGAATTGTCTGCAGTCCAATCAACATATCATCATTTCACAAGCATACATGACATTGTATAATGTCTAACTCCTATAAACCATAACCTACCTCGAGTTTAGGGTAGTAAAAGTTAGCTACTCTGCGGGAGCCTTGCATTTTCTCAAAGCCTTGGAATGATTGAAATCTACAACACAATTATAAAGTAATTTCATTATTTACTCTTCAAGTAAGGATCTTAGAAGTCCAAACCCTTCCCTTCAGAGAACTTTAAAAGAAAAACCTCGATTCTACCTAGTTCTAAGCCTCAATTCCCATATAACCCATGTTCTATAGAAATTAAATCTTGGGGAATAATCATTATCCCTATAAACTTCTCAAACCACCCCATTAACTCCCCATGATCCAGCCCTAGTCTATCAATCTAGGATTTCTTAGCTTAGAAATTAGCATTAAGGGCCACCCTATAATTCTTGGGTATTGAGGAATCAAATGGAGAAAAGAATTGGCTAGAGACTTACTTAGGGGAAGAAGTTCAACTGCTCTAGGGGGAGAATTCATGTATAGATCTTCCACCTTCGTGGTTTGGAAATAACGGGGTATAACCCCAGAAATCCTACTTAAACCCACTTTCTGATCCCATCGTCCACTGCAGGAGTCATATTACCGCTGCAGCAAACCCACAACAACAGTTAGAAAATCACTACAGCGAATTCGATGGTTAATTCTCCAATCCGCTACGGTAGGACTCCGATCGTCACCATGATCTCACTGCAGCAGAAAACTCGCTGCTGTAGTTGTCCTCCGAACCAATAGCTCCTTCAGAATAATCAATTTACACTAGCTCCATCCATAATACTTCTCTAGCTGCTGTCTAGCCTCGTTTAAAAAGTTCTAGGTTTATTTTTCCTTGAAATGACATACGGGTCGTTACATCATATACCAATTAAAACACCACTCCTCCCCGAACGCTCTACAAGGTAAGTAAGAGAACGTTCCATATTCCATGAATAGTTGAGGATATTTGATCTACATATCAGCCTCGGTCTCCCAAGTGGCTTCCTCTATAGGATGATTTTTCCACTGGATTACTGTTGCAATTTCTTTTTATCTTAGCTTGCGACCATTCAAGACAATATTGCCACTGGATCTTCCTCATAGGACAACTTCTCATCCAGCAACACGGATTCCCATTTGATAATGTATGATCCATCCCCATGATACTTCTTCAACGTGGAACATCAAAAGTTAGATGTACCCCTGACAGCCCTGGCGGTAAAGACAGCTCATAAGCTACTTCCCTCACTCGTCGGAGGATCTCAAATGGTCTAATGTACCAGAGGCTAAGATTTCCCCACTTATCAAACCTCATCACCCCCTTCTGGGGGATACCTTGAGCAGAACTTGTTCTCTCTCCATAAACTCTGTATCTCTCACCTTTTGTCTGCATATTGCTTTTGTCTAATTTGAGCCGCCACCAAATGCTCTTGTATCACCTTCAAAGTACTGATCGCATACTCTATTCTATATCATCTCATGATATAGGTTCAAGAAATTATTCTCAACCTCGACGTTAGCTCTGCTCCCGCTTTAGTCCAATTTAGCCCCAGTTTGGGTAAGTTCTGATCTCCTGAGGACACTTATCATCTTTATGTTATATGTATATGTCTTTCATTTTCAGACTTAGCCAAGCTAGTTGGGGGTATAGTCCCATCAACTCATCTTTAGGTTTTTCAGATAGTTATGTATTAGATGAATCGGCTTATTGTCTATAATTATGTTTATGATATGCAGTCTTCCGCTTTGTATGTTAAATGATTTCTTACTGCTTAGTTATGTTCATGAATATGCTATGCATGTGTCATGGGTTAGCATGGAGCCATACATAGTTCTAGGTCCCGTATCTTGGTCTGAGGTCCATACTCGGGTCATGACAGACTTGGTATCAGAGCCTTAGGTTTGGTGTGTCCTAGGGTGTATAAAAGCCATGTTAAGTAGAGTCTTTTTTATAAGTGTGAAGCATGTCACACTTACGAGGAAGAGGCTACTAGAAGATTTAGGAAACTTCCCTTCTTTCATGATCTAAGGCGTCTGATGAAGTTCAACTCTCTTTATTTCTCTAACTCATGATATAAGTGTTTGCAGAAATATACCTCCTCACTGAGTCAACGGAAGAAGAAATGGCAACGACAATGGCCATGGGAATTGCAACGAAGATGGGCATCAGCCAGCCCTAGTTTATCCTTTCCATGAGCAGGTGACTCATGCTAAGTGTAGAGATGCTTTTTAGATATTGGCACAGACTACGACGACCCAAGTCAACCAGTAGGTTGTGGCTAAAGTGCACATGAATGGGAATGCGACAGCGTCTAGAGTGTGTGACTTCACCAAGATGAACCTGCTAGAGTTTCATGGTTCGAAAGTGGACGAGGATCCACAGGAGTTCATTGAGGAGATTTAGCAGATTGCCCAAATTATGGGTGTTATGGTGGAGGAGAGTGCAGACTTGTCCTCCTATCAGCTGAAGGGGGTAGCTCATATCTAGTTCCGATAATGGAAGAAGGGTTGTGGAGTAGGTGCAACTCCTATTGGTTGGGAGAAGTTTGTTGCACCATTCTTGGACAGGTTCTTTCCCTGAGAGTTGAGCAAAGCAAAGGCAGGAGAATTTATCAATTTGAGGCAAAATCACATGACTGTTAAGGAGTATGCCCTAAAGTTCACCTAGCTATCCAAGTATGCTTTGAAGATGGTAGCGGAGCAAAGAGCTCGCTTGAGCAAGTTCTTGAATTGGGTCACAGATTCCTTGGTCAAGGAGTGCAGGACTATTATGCCAATTTGACATGGACATCTCTCGTTTGATGATTTATGCTCAGCAGATAGAGGAGGATCATATAAAGAAGAAGGAGAGAGAGGCCAAGAGGGCTAGGACAGGGAGCTTTGGGTATTCTCAACGGAGGCCTGGTGGTGGACATCGCCCACAATCCCATAAAAGGTCATTAGCCCCAGCTCCATCATCAGCCAGTGTCCCATCTTGACTGAGGGACGATCAAAGAGGTAGAGCGTCAGCTCTAAGATATAAGGGAGCGTGTCTTGGGAGTGCACTTTCAATTTGTAAGAGGTGTGGTAGGAACCACTCAGTAGAGTGTTTGACTGGTAGGTATGATTGTTTGGGTGTGGAAAGCCCGAGCACATACTCAAAGATTGTCCTTCAGCAAGGCAACAATGGGACGGTAGAGGTTGTGCCCCAACTACCACTTCAGCAGCTCCAGCAACTTGCCCACCTCAGTAGGGCGTATCTTCTAGTGAAGGTGGAGGTCAGTACCAGAACAAGTTCTATACATTAGCATCATCCAAGAGAAAGAGAGCTCACTAGATGTGGTCACGGGTACATTACGAGTCTTCCATCTTGATGTTTATGCATTGCTAGACCAAGGAGCCTCATTATCCTTTGTGGCTCCTTGTATTGTTGTTAGTTTTGGTGTTAGTCTCAAAATCCATTCAGAACTTTTCTCATTCTGTACTCCTATTGGTGAGTCAATTATAGCTCGAAGGGTATACAAAAATTGCCCTGTCACGATTCTTCAGAAAGTCAACTTAACTGAATCAATGGAATTAGATATGACAGATTTTGATGTTTTTGGTATGGGATGGTTGTATGCTTGTTATGCTTTAGTTAATTGTAGAGCCCAGTCAGTAGAGTTTTGATTCCTAGGAGAGTCGGTCTTAGAGTGGAAAGGTAGCTTAGCGATGCCTGTAGATCACTTTGTATCTGTCATGACCCAAACATAGGCCTGGATCGAGAAACAGGATAAGGAACCCCGAGAGGCGACCCATGGCATGATCATAGAATAATATTAACAAGAAAACAACTAACAGAGTCATAATTAAGCGGAAGCTAACCAATACATAAAACATAATCTAATAAAACTCTGATACATAAACTAAATCTATTTACACTAGTTTGAAAGATTCTTCTACACTGATGAGTTATTGGGAAAAACCCCAAAATAACTCCTAAAGTCTAAAACTGAAGAATAAATGAAAATAGAAAACATAGATAGAGTCCTCGAGAGGTGAGGACTCACCACAAGCAGCTGAGATGGGAATGAAGCGTATCTAACCACGCGGCCGACTCTGGGAACCAAAATATATATCATGAAATGATATATCACATAAAGTATACNATATCACATAAAGTATACGGTCAGTACTTGGAATGTACTAAGTATGCAGAAAATTTAAGCAAACTAAACATGCAAGTATACAAGAGGGATGTAAACGGAATGCATCACTGAACATATCACTGAGCTAAAATGCAATGACCTTGTCTGATATGTACGTATGTATTGACATGAACTTTTATTTGAAAACATTTACTGAAGTATAATCAACTTGATGCATAAGGTTCATGTGTTGTACATATACTGAGAACTGAAGTAGTAACTGTTATCATACACTTTACTGACCATCTGCTGATAATTGAGACTAAATTCTTCTAAATCTGATTTAAACTGAAATTTGAGTCTATATAGAGCTGAACTGTATCGATATCCTAGACTAAGCTAAGGGGGACATTCTTTGCTATGGAGTGTCCTTGGCTGACTAAGGGAGACTTTCTCTGCTAATGAGAATCCCTGACTGAGCTTAGGGAGACATTCTCTTCTACTGAAAATCCCTGACTGAGCTAAGGGAGACATTCTCTACTAATGAGAATCCCTAACTGAGCTAAGGGAGACTTTCTCTACTAATGAGAACCCCTGGCTAGACTGAGGGGAACATTTTGACTAACTCAGGAAAACATTCTCAGCTATGGAGAGTCCCAATAAACTATAACATGGAGGACACTAGTCTTTCGTCATTCGTCTAGTCCAAGTTACTTCAGCTAATCAAAGACATGAGCATTCAACTAATTACATCATACTGAGTTCATTTAGAGTTAATTAAGGCTACTTTCTACTAACAATAAGCCCAAAAGTCTGAAGGATCAGTCTCAAGCTTTTATCATCGTAATTTATATCATCATAGTCCCAAGCCATCGTTTAAATCATACATTCTACATTCATGAGACATTGATAGGATCAAATCATTCCTTGAACATGTTCACGACTTTTAGATCTCGAACTCACATTATATAGCATATATTATAGATTCATGAAGGCTCCATAGATTCAACTAATATGCAAAACATATACATCGAAATCATTGTGAAAAACATGTACATACTTCACATTGATCAAAGCCCATAAGTTCTAATCGTGTTCCAACACCGATAATACAATAGATATTCTAGATTTGTGGGGACCCGTGTGATCTCCATATACTAAACATGGATACAAGTTCATGAAAAGAGCATGTGATCAATTGATGAAATCCCATTTGAAGTTCCAGACTAACTCATGGTGAAAATCCCACATTCATGTTATTCACATATCATACACATATTTCAAGAAGGTGAAAGTAACTTTATACACATACACTACTATTAACCATGATGTTCTTAGAATTTAGGGAAAACATATGAGAATTCATGCATAACTTGAAACCCTAGAACATGCTTTTCTAGAATCAAGGGATTTGGGTTTTTAGTATAAAAGTTTGGGGCATAAGGATGAAAGAAAATTCTTGTTGAAAACCCACATACCTGATTAGAAGGGACTCCCAAATAGATCTTGAAGATTGCAACATTTGAAAGGAACCCTAGATGATCCTTAAGCTTGAGAGATGAAGAGGAATGCAACTCACGGATGGTTTTTGGAAAAATGGGGGCTTAGCCGAGTGAAAACCCCTTTAATTAAACCCTTGAAATTCCCAAAACGATGTCATTTAGGAACTTAGAGCATAAGATTTTACCAAAATACCCCTGGGATTAAGCTTAAAAATCTGCCCGTTAGTGACTACGACCCTCACCAAGAGTCGTTGGTTCTCACCACTGCTCATGGTGACCATCCGTTGCCACTGGGGAAATATTTCTCAGCTTCTACTTCCTCAACCAATGACCAATAGGATGATTCGTTACCTCATCGAATGACTCATCATTACCTTCTGTCGTCACCACGGGTCCAACCCTTGATTTCTTTCCAACGACCGGCGTGATGGTTCGTTACTCCACCTAATGGCTCGTGGTCTCCGTCTATCACCACTAAACCAGCTATCCTGATCTCTAACTAATGAATCATTAGGATGACCCGTCACAGCAACCAACGGGCCATCACTTGGCTCGTGGTCTCTGGGAAGCCTGGTCTACCAGCTCACCATGGCCCAATCCAATGAGTTGTTTATTTCCCACAACGACTCATTCCATCCTCTCGTGGTGTCAAACATACTTAGAATGTTTCTTGAAACTCTTCCAACAACTCACCTAATAGACCATTAGAGCACCCCTGACTCATTGGATGAGTCGTTCTGAGAAATTTCTCTGTTGGTTTTCTGTTGAAATTCATATAAATCTGGGTCTGATATTAGAAACTTTTGGGGTGTTACAGTTTCCTACCTTAAGTATAGAAAGATGATCTCCAAGGGTTTTGTATACCATCTAGTTCGAGTAGAAGATTCTAAATCTAAAACCTTGACTCTTCAGTCAGTTCCAGTTGTATGAGAGTATCGGAGGTATTTCCAAATGATCTACCAGGAATACCTCTCAAGTGATAGATTGACTTTGGTATTGACCTTATCCCCTATACGCAACCCATATCCATTCCTCCTTATAGAATGGCTCAGCCAAGTTGAAGGAGTTGAAAGAATAGTTGAAAGATCTCTTAAATAAGGGTTTTATCATGCCTAGTAAGTTCTCATGGGGTGCTCTAGTTCTCTTTTGAGTGTGTCCTATGTTGAGGATGGGGTGAAGGAATTGGTGAAGGACATCCATAGGCTTGTTTGTTTGGGGATTTTCCTTACAGATTCGACATATGGTGGTGTTATTGTTTAGAATTGGTCGAAATCTTCATTGGTGATGGAAGTTAAGGAAAGAAAAAATGAGAATCCTATCTTAGTGAAGTTGAAGGAAGCTATTCGGAATCAGACAGTGGAGGTTTTCTCCCAGGGGGAGATGGTGTACTCTGATATCAAGGCTGATTATGTGTTTCAGTTGTGGATGACTTTAGAGAGCGGACTGCCACGTCCCAAATCTATATCCTGAATGAGACATGATACTTGGAGTCACAAGTAACCCCAAGCCAACCCATGGTGTATCATAACACTGGTAATTTGAGTAATCGTAGCGGAAGCTTAAATAATAAAACCATATAAGAGAAACTAAATAATAAAAATTTATGCATCTTAAAGAAAAACTGAAAGTCTGAGTCTATGTTTGAAAGCCATCAACATATGATAAGCTGTTGGGATAAACCCCCAACTAACTCTAAAGTTTAACTAAATGAAAATAACTAAAAAAGTAAACATCATCCTCGAAAGATGAGGAATCACCAATGGTACTGCTGATATCAACTAAAGAAGATCTATTAACGGTGCGGAGGCTGAGAACCTGCGCCTATATCATAATACGATACAACATAGAAGGTATGCGTTAGTACTTTGAATGCACTGAGTAAGTGGGAGAAAATATAACATAAAGAACAAATAACTTAACTGTAATGACATGTAATGACCAACTAAAGTACTGAAAACTGAACCTCCGTAATAAAATTGAGATGGTCAATAATGACCCTGACTGGTGGTAATAAACATGCCCTAAATTTGAGATACTGAGCTGAGCTAACTGTAATGAATTGAAATGAATTGAGTAAACTAAAACTGTTCTGAGTTGAGCTGAGCTAAACTGAAGATGTGTTGACTAGTGAGAGAGGCTATAACCGACATATAACCACGTGAGCTAGACGTGGAGTCCGATGTATACACCCCATCGGTAGGACCCAATATACCTTTTCAGGGTATAAAGGCATGAATTGGGTGATCACAAGTCTGGGGCCATAGGGCCAATAAAATAATCTAAGGTGGAAGCGTAGTTTTGGGAACGTGGGTGCGCTGGAACCGTGGTCCGCTCAGTGCTAAGTCCTACTCCCACTGGATAGTCCTAGACTGACTACTAAACTGATAGATCAAAATTGGGGTCCAAGACTAAGTCAGGAATACCTATCTGGAAGTACCCTAAGAGTCTTATTGGACCGAATTTTGTAATTGATTTTCTAAGACTGGCTAGAGCTGCTTATCTGGAAGTATCGTAATCGTCTAAAGGACAAACTGAAATATGATAACTAATATTTGAGTCTAATAATTGATAACTAGGAGGCACCACTGACACCTCAAGAAAAGACTGCATTCAAACTGATCAGCTAGCATTTCTAAATAATACTAAACATGCTAATATTCTGACTGAAACTGGATTAGCATGCAATTGACTGAGATTTCAACTAATTTTAACAATATGGGAGTCCCAATACTGGCAGAGTCAAGCAACATGATTAACTACTTAATTAAGCTAGACCCTAAAATTCTGCATTTAAAAGCTAGGGCTAAATCTTTTCACAAGCAGCGTGTTTCCACACGATTTCTAGGAATTTAGGAAAAGCATAGCAACTAATAACATGGACAATGTTCCACATGAAATTTATATAATTCTGTTTGAAAACTTTATAAATTACGAACCCACAGGGCTATAACTGATAGAAGATTAGGGAAGGGTTTTGGGGACACAAGGGAAGAACAATTTCTTTATTGAATTCCCACATACCTAGTGAAGAAATCTCATAGAAAATCCCTTGAGAATCTGAGAAGAACCCGATTGTCCTAGCTCATGCTCTGAGATTTTCTGAGAGAATAATTACGATCTGATTTTCTGAGGGGATGAGAGGGGTGAAGTAATCATCGATTACCCCTCTAAATTTCCTGAAAATAACCCAAAACGACGTAGTTTAGGGATTAAAAAGATGGGAAATTACAAAAATATTCCTGGGAAAATATCTGAAAAAACTGCCGACAGGGACCAATGGGTCACTCAATGAGTCATTGGTTGAGACCAATCGTTGGTCCTGAGGCTTGGGTTTTGGGCTCACTGGAACTGGAAATGAGAGGGACCATGACTCTTTGGATGAACCAAGGGGTCATTGGTTCTTCCCATGGTCACTAGATGAGAATTCTTAGAAACCTGACACTGGGCAACACAACAACTCATTGGTAAACCCAATGGGTCGTTATGTCAAGTCGTCACCTCTAATGGAAAGGTTGCTAAAATCCCTGAACTTGGAACCATGGGTGGTCACAATGAATTGTTGTCTGATACAATGGGTTGTTGTTGCAACTCATTGTCACTGAAGGGGGTTTCTGAGAATCCCAACTAACGACTCACACCACGAGTCGTTGGTTGATCGTGGGTTCCAGGAAAAGGAGTTCTGAGTTGGGGACCAATGAGTGAGAGGACGAATCATTGATTTTCACAGTGGGTCGTTTCATGTCCCGTTGGTTATCGAAGGGCCAAGGCAGGACTGGCCACGACTAAGACAACAGGTCATTGGAGTTGACCATGACTCGTTGTCTCGATCATTCTGAGGCATTTTTTTTCTATTTTCTTCTGGGTTTTTCTTCCAAGGGATTAGTTTGGTCTAGGAAAGTTTTGGGGTGTTACAATATCTCCCCCTTGGGATTATTCTTCCTCGAATGAAGGCTAAAACTGTTGAAAAATTGGGAAAAGAGCTGCAATTCCCAACTGAGGCTATGAACTGATTTCTGAAGGAGTAACTGACTCCGAACTGACTTAACCATGCTAACAGAGTTTATGCAACTAGAATGCACATTGAAAATATGAAAAGAGCTGATGAGTACGGAACTGGACAGAGTATTGAGGAGGAATTTAGTACCTGATTCTAGAACTGAACTGGAAGGGAATAAATGAGGGTATCTTGCCATTATGTCTTCTTTTGCCTCCTATGTGGCTCCCTCAACTAGCTGGTTCCTCCACAAGATTTTCACCGAAGCAACTTCCTTGTTTCTCAGCTTACAAACCTAATGGCCAAGGATCTGAATTGGGACCTCTCCGTAAGAGAGACTATCTTTCAATCCCACACTTTCTAGTGACACAACAGAAGTTGGATTATCGATGCACTTCTTCAATAATGACACATGGAAGACTGGGTGCACAGACGCTAACTCTAGAGGTAATTCTAACTCATATGCCACACTGCCAATTCGCTTCAGAATTCTATAAGGTCCTACATACCTCAGACTGAGTTTTCCTTTCTTCCCATACCTCATCACCCCCTTCATGGGTGAAATTTTCAGATAAATCCAATCATCTATTGAAAATTCTAACTCTCTTCTCCTACATCAACATAGGATTTCTATCGGCTTTGCGCTTTTTTCAACATCTCCCTAATAAGTTGCACCTTTTGCATAGCTTCATGAATTGAGTTTGGACCTATTAGGGTAGCTTGACCAACCTCAAACCACCCTATAGGAGACCTATACCTCCTACCATATAATGCCTCAAACGGGGCCATCTGGATACAAGAGTGGTAGTTTTTGTTGTACGAAGACTCGATGAGAGGTATGTCATCATCCCAACTACCCTTGAGATCGATCACACACTCTCTTAGTATATCTTCCAAGGTCTAGATAGTTCGCTCAGCATGTCCATCCGTCTGCAAGTGAAAAGTTGTGCTGAGCTTGACTTGGGTACCGAGTCCTTTCTTAATTGACTTCCAAAAATGCAAGGTGAACTGGTTACCTCTCTGTGAAATAATGGACAAGGGCACCCCATGCAGTCTGACCAACTCTTGGATATATAGCTGTCATGACCTGAACTGAGGCCCCGATCGTGACCCGGGACAAGGAGCCCTGAGAGACTCCAAGTCAACCCATGGCATGAATATACATCTAACTCAATCAATAAAATAGACGAATCAACAAGATAATCATAGAAGAATCTAGATTAAACATGATATAATAATACACAATATGAAGCTGAATACAACCATATGTGTAAAAAGCCTCTAAAAATGACGAGTTGATAGGACAAGACCCAAACTAACTCAACAATCTGAAATTGAAAGTACATAAGAAAATCTGAATAGTCTAGTCCTCAAGAGATGAGGACTCACCAACAACGTACAATGTTATCTTAGAAGACTGACTATGATCGGGGTTGAGCCTGAGAGCCAGATCCTATATCATGAAATGATACAACATAGAGTACGCGGTCATTACGTGGAATGTACCCAGTATGCAAGGTAACTAAAACTTCTTAAGTAAATGAAATCATTTAAAGACAATGCATAATGTAAACATAAGCATTAAGAATCTGTGAGTAGGTCTTGCATGCATTCTTTCTGAAACCATGATCTCATCATAACATAACATATCATCATAACTTAATCGATTGACTCAAAGCTGAAATCTTATAGTAATGAGTAAAACTGAACATGGAGTCAAACCTGCTTTAGAACATATATAAATATAGAAATCTCGTGAATGATAAACATGCATAACTGAAATCATGGGGAACAATGGGAGACTCTTCTTTTAACCGACATACAACGATAGAGCTTACAT
>JACEIK010001504.1:182969-193299 GCA_018107945.1 Datura stramonium | reverse complement strand
CATGTAAAGAAATTAATTATCGATCCCTATGTTGGCGCGTAGTTATGAGGCATAGGGTGATCGACCCTTAGCTTACTCGGTGCTAGACACTACTCCCAAAAACATGCATATGCTCTACATCATTTTTCAATGAAGCTGAACATTGTCTATTGACGAAGCTCAATAGTCAAATACATCTCAAATATGAAATAATTCATATGAGAAGCATTAACTCAAACCATACCACAAGCTAAATGATAATTGGGAGTCTTCGCTCCAAAATCATGTGGAAAGCTCAATTAGGGAAATCACGAATCATACTTTAAACATGTGGGCATTGCCTAAAGCTTTATCATACTTGAAAATACTCAATTTATATTGAAAACATGATTATAAACATGGGTATCTTGAAAATATGCTTTTCATCATAACATCTCATCATCATTATAGATTCATCACAAATCTCATCTTTCATGAACTTTTGATCAATGGATTTTTGAATTCATAAGACTAGAAACATGATTTTTAATTGAAAACATTATAAAACTTGTCCATGCTTCATAATTCAATGGTAGAAACATATTTAAATTATACCCATGTAAAGAATTAAAATATTAATGCATTGGGTTAAAACCCCATAGTCTAGACATAGAACATTTATGATATAGAGAGGGATTGGGCATGGGTGTGAAAGGAATCACCCATTCATAACTCTACATACCTGTTGGTAGCTAATTCTTACACTTCTTTGATAGACCAAGAAGAAATTGAAGGGAAATAAAAGAACACAAAGCTTGATCACCCTCTCTCACCTTCTACTTTGCATGCATGAATGTAAATGGCCTAAAATGAACTTAACTCCTTTATAAGTCATCATTCATAACTCAAAACGACGTTAGGCCTTATAATCTTAGGAATTACGGAAAATTCCTTACTAAGATCGCAGGAAATAACTGCCAGATGGTCCCAACAAGGGACCTAACGACCCATTCTCTATGGCCACGACTCATGGCATGATCCGTGAAGTTCACTTCTTTACAAGTATGCAGGGGTGGTAACAAAAGACTTGACTCGTTACCAGGTGACCATGACTCGTGGTCACCATCCGTCAAGTACACTACCCTAGCCTTAGGAAAAATTATTTCCTGCTTGGTCACGGCTCATCCCATGAATTATGGGGATTGACCACGACTCATTGGGTCATTCTTTCAAGTACACTATGTCTATTCTCCTCTTTACTCAAACACCACTCCCCATGGCTGACATAACGACTCTTGGGGCCTGACCATGAGTCATGGTCATGCCCGTGGGGATCCTGTTTCCCAACTACAAACTTATCACCTAGGCCTCCCCACGAGTCACATCACGATTCATAGGCTACTCTCACAGGTATCCTCGCGGCTTGTTCTATGCCTGATGCCAGATTTTATATTTTTTCTCTATTTCAACTCCCGGGTCTAATCTTTGGGATTTCGGGGTATAACAATACCCTAGCATAATCCTCAACTGAGACTGTAATTTTAACTAGGAGAAAATGTGTTGATTTGGTCATCTAGTCTACTATCACCCAGATTGAGTCATGTTGTCTACGAGTATGAGGTACACCTGTAATAAAGTCCTTATTTACTTCTTCCCACTTCCGTGTGGGTATGCTGATATCCTGAGTCATACCCCCAAGTCACTAATGTACCACCATAACCTGCTGACAGTTTGGGCACTTAGCTACAAATTCTTCTATGTCTCTTTTCGTGCCATTCCACTAGTAAATATCCCGTAGATCACGATACATCTTAGTGGCACCTAGGTGCATAAAATATCTCGAACTATGTGCTTTAGCCAGCATCTACTTTCTCAAGTCACCTACATTCGGTACACATAGCCTACCCTGGTAACGGAGTACACTATCTCCCCCTTTAGAAAAAGCCTCAACTTCTTTTCTTAGAACTGCTTCCTTTAGCTTAAGCAGTATGGGATCTTTATCCTTCCTTGACTTAACTTCAACGACTAATGAGGAATCTAATCCACTCTGCACTACTACTCCACCCTCAGCTATATCAACCAACTGCACTACCAATTGAGCTAACCTGTGAATATCCTTTGGTAGTTCTTTTCTACTCTCTTCAACATGAGTCATACTCCCCACAGACATCCTGCTTAGAGCATCAGCCACAACATTGGCTTTGCCAAGTGGTACAACACACTCATGCCATAATCCTTCAATAGCTCCAACCACCTTCTCTGAAGAAGATTTAAATCTTTCTGACTAAACACATACTGAAGGCTCTTGTGGTCGGTGAAAACATCCACATAAGCCCCGTAAAGGTAGTGCCTCCATATTTTCAACGCAAATACCACTGCTGCTAACTCAAGATCATGATTCGTATAGTTCTTTTCATGAACCTTGAATTGTCTATAGGCGTAAGCTATCACCTTACCCCGTTGCATCATAACACAACCGAGTCCAACTCTGGAAGCGTCACTATACAGTATGAACCTATCCATTCCTTCCAGTAAGGTTAACACTGGAGTGGTAGTGAGTCGAGTCTTCAACTCCTGGAAACTCTTCTCACATGTATCTGACCATTGAAACTTCACCTTTTTCTGAGTCAACCTAGTCAAAGTAGATGCAATAGAAGAGAATCCTTCCACAAAACGTCGATAATAACTAGATAGACCCAAGAAACTCTTGATTTCGGTTGGGGAAGTAGGTTTTGGCCAGTCTTTCACCGCTACTATCTTTTGAGGATCTACCTAAATTCCTTCACCCAAGACCACATGACCAAGGAAAGTCACAAACTTCAACCAAAATTCACATTTGCTGAACTTAGCGAACAATCGGCAGTCTCTGAGCGTCTGTAGAACTATCCTCAGATGGTTAGCATGTTCTTCCTCGTTTCTGTAGTATAAAAGAATGTCATCAATGAATACAATGATGAATATGTCTATATATGTCTTGAAAACCTTGTTCATTAGGTCCATGAAAGCTGCAGGGGCATTAGTTAGTCCGAAGGACATAACCACGAATTTGTAATGACCATACCGAGTTTTGAAAGCTATTTTTGGTATGTCACATTCTCTGACTCTTAGTTGATGATACCCCGACTTGAGATCTACCTTGGATAAACATTTGGCTCCTTGAACCTGATCAAACAAGTCGTCAATCTTGGGCAGGGGATACTTGTTCCTAATTGTGACCTTATTCAACTAACGGTAATCGATGCACATTCTGAGAGTACTGTCTTTCTTTCGCACGAATAATACTGGAGCACCCCATGGAGAGATGTTGGACCTAATGAAACCATTATCAAGAAGGTCTTTTAGCTGCTCCTTCAACTCCTTAAGCTTAGCTAGAGCCATTTTGTATAGAGGGATAGAGATGGGCTGAGTGTCTGGAAGAAGTTCTATGCTGAAGTCTATTTCCTGCTCAGGAGGGACTTTGGGAAACACATTAAGGAATTTGCTTACAACTAGAACTGACTAGATAATTGGGGTCTCGGAGCTAGAATCTTTGAACCGAACTAGCTCATAAACACACCCTTTAGAAATAAGCTTTCTTGCCTTAAGGTAGGAAATAAACTGACCCTTAGGTGCTTAACTACTGCCCATCCACTCTAAAACTGGCTCATTAGGGAACTGAAATCTGATGGCCCTAGTTTTGCAGTCGACTGCAGCATAGCTGAAGTTTAACCAATCCATGCCAAGAATGAGGTCAAAATTGACCATGTCTAACTCTATGAGATCAGCTGGAATAATCTATTCAAGATTGAGACTCAGCAGTTTCTATACACCAGGATGGCTCTAATTGACTTATCAATTGGGGTAAAAACTGAGAATGGTTCTAAGTGGACTTCTGGACTAATTTCAAACAGGAAAGCTATATAGGGATTCACGAATGATAGTGTCGTTATTGGATCTAGTAGGGCATACACATCTAGATGGAAGAGACGTAACATACCTGTGACCACGTCAAGTGAGCTCTCATGATCTTGCAGGGAGAACAAAGTGCATAAAAATAGTTTTGGCACTGACCGCCAGCCATACCTGAAGTGTTGGACTGCTAAGCTAGTCGCGCTGCTGGAGCTGCTGAAGTGGTAGACTTTGATCTCCCCCATCCTGCTAACGGGTATTCTATGAGCCAGTGACCTAGCTGCCCACACCCAAAGCAACCCTTTCTGTCCTGAAGGCATTCCCTTGGATGGTTCTTGCCACACTCAGGGCAAGCTGGATAGTGGTTGTTGGCGCTGTGACTCTAGCAACCTTATCCTCCCTTATCTCCTGAGGAAAAATTTTGTCTAGGGAGGTTGTTGTGAACTCTTCCCACTCCACCAGTTCCGCTCCTTCTAGTCTTCCTTTCTTACACTGATCGTATTAGATCTGGGCTACCCCTTTAAACTGGTAGGCAGCCAGGTCAGCACTCTCAGCAAAGATAACACCCATAATCTGTGTGATCTTCCGTATTTCATCCATGAACTCCTGTGGGTCCTCTCCCACCTTGGATCCATAAAAGGCTTGAGAGTTCATTTGAGTGAAGTCCTGAACTCTGGCAGTTGCTGCGAACCAATTTGAGTTAACTGGAATCACTTGCTAGTTCACCTAGTTTTTGACTATTTGTGCCAGCAACTGGATTGCTGCTCTGAACTCCGCTGAGGACACTTGGTCATCCTGAGGGGCTGCTGAAGCTGGTGGAGCAGGTCAGTTAGTGTTGCCTGCCCTTCTTCCAGTCTCACATCTTGGAGGCATGGTTTCACTAGAATGAAATAAAGCATGAGTAAGGAGAAGGTTTCTGGAATTGAACTTCAATGAATGATGAAGAGTATGAACAAAAGGGAGTTTTCCTAATAACGTCTCAAAGTCTCCTCGTCATATGTGTGGCGCACTTCACACCCATGAAAAGGACTCTACTTGATGCGGCTTTCTGACATCCTAGGATACTCTAAACCTAGTACTCTGATACCAAGTTTGTCACGACCCGAGTCTATACCCTGGACGAGACATGGTACATGGAGTCACAAGTAACCACCAAGCCAACCTATGGTCTATCATAGCACTGGTAATCTAAGTAATCACAGTGGAAGCTTATATAATAAAACCATTTAAGAGAAACTAAATAATAAGAATTTATGCAACTAAAGCAAAACTAAAGTCTAAGTCTATGTTTGAAAGCCATCTACATATGATGAGTTGCTGGGACAAGCCCCCAGCTAACTCTAAAGTCTAACTGAATGAAAATTACTAAAAAAGTAAACATCATCCTTGAAAGATGAGGACTCGGCACTGGTACTACAGATATCACCTGAAGAAGATCTATTAATGGTGCTGAGGTTGAGAACCTACGCATATATCATAATACGATATAACATAGAAGGTATGTGTTAATACTTTGAATGTACTGAGTAAGAGGGACCAAATATAACATAAAGCACAAATAACTGAATTGTAATGACATGTAATGACCAACTAAGGTACTGAAAACAGAACATATGCAATAAAACTGAGATGGTCAATAATGACCCTGACTAGTGGTCATAAACATGCCCTAAATCTGAGATACTAAGCTGAGCTAACTGTACTGAACTGAGTAAACTAAAACTGTTCTGATCTGAGCTATACTGAAGTTGTGCTGACTAGTGGGAGAGGCTATAACCGACATATAACCACGTGAGCTTGACGTGGAGTCCGATGTATACACCCCATCTATAGGACCTAATATACCTTGCCGGGGTATAAAGGCATGAATTGAGTGATCATAAGTCTGGAGAAATAGGGCCAATAAAATAACCTATGGTACCAATGCAATTCTGGGAACCTGGGTGCACTAGAACCCTAGTCTGCTCGGTGCTAAGTCCTACTCCCACTAGATAGTCCTAGACTGACTATTAAGCTGATAGCTCTAAACTAGGGTCGAAGACTATGTTAGGAATACCTATCTGGAAGTACCCTGAGGGTCTATCAGACCAAATTTTGTAACTGGTGTTCTATGACTGGCCAGAGCTGCTTATCTGGAAGCATCATAACCGTCGAAAGAAAAAACTAAAATCTGATAACTAATATCTAAGTCTAATAACTTATAACTGGGAGGCACGACTAACACCTCAAGAAAAGACTGTAGTCAAACTGATCAACTGACATTTCTGAATAATACTGAACATGCTAACATTCTGACTGAAACTAGACTAGCATGCAATTGACTGAGATTTTAACTAATTTTAACAATATGAGAGTCCCAACACTGGTAGAGTCAAGCAACATGATTAACTACACAATTATTCTAGACCCTAAATACTGCATTCAAAATCTAGGGCTAAATCATTTCACAAGAAGCTAGTTTCCACATGATTTCTAAGAATTTAGGAAAAACATAGCAACTAATAACATTTATAAGGTTCCACATGAAATTTATAGAATTTTGTCTGAAAACTTTATAAATTATCCTCATGGATATAACCCTTGTTGAATTCCCATATACCTAGTGAAGAAATCCTAGAAAAAATCCCTTGAGAATCTTAGAATAAATTGATTGTCGTAGCTCCTGCTCTGAGTTTTTCTGATAGAATAATTGCGATATGATTTTCTGAGGGGATGAGAGGGGTGAAGTAATCATCGATTACCCCTCTAAATTCCATGAAAATAACCCAAAATGACATAGTTCAGGGATTAAAGAGGTGGGAAATTACAAAAATATTCCTTGGGAAGAATTTGGAAAAACTATCGATAGGGACCAACGGGTCACTCAACGAGTCATTGGTTGAGACCACGACTTAGTTGGACCAGTTGTTGGTCCTGAGGCCTGGGTTATGGGCTCACTAGAACTGGCAATAAGAGGGACCAAGACTCATTGGATGAACCAATGGGATTTTGGTTCCTCCTGTTGTCACTAGATGAGAATTTTGGGAAGCTTGACATTAGGCAACACAATGACTCATTGGTAGACCCAACAGGTTGTTGTGTTGAATTTTCACCTCCATTGGAAAGGTTGCTAAATTCCCTGAACTTTTCACCAAGGGTGGTCACAATGACTCGTTGTGTGATACAATGGGTCGTTGTTGACACTTATTGTCACTGAAGGGGGTTTCTGACAATCCCAACTAATGACTCACAGGATTACTCGTGGTTGAGTCGTGGGTTCTTGGAAAAGGGAATTCTAACATGGGGACCAATGAGTGACAGGACAACTCATTGTTTCTCACAATGGGTAATTCCATGTCCCATTGGTTCTCGAAGTACCAAGGCAGGGTTGACCACGAATGAGACAATGGATCATTGGAGATTACTTCGACTAGTTGTCTCGGTCGTTCTGAGGCATTTTTTTCCGGTTTCTTCTGCGTTTTGCTTGCAAGTTCTGAGTTTAATCTAGGAAAGTTTTGGGGTGTTACACAGATGTTGACAAAGGCTCATGGTTCTCGATAGTCTATCCATGTAGGTACCACCAAGATGTATTGTGATCTACAGAAAGTCTATTGGTGGAATGGTATGAAGGAAGACATTGGAGAATTTGTGGCAAAATGTCCAAATTGTCAATAGGTGAAGGTTGAGCATTAAAGACCTGCAGGTATGCTTCGGGATATTAGTATCCTTACTTAGAAGGGGGAATAGATCAATATGGACTTCATTATAGGGTTGCCTCATAAGCGTTGACAATATGACTCTACATGGGTGATCGTAGATAGATTGACCAAATCAGCACATTTCTTACCAGTTAAGACTACAGATTCCAGAGTTGGTTCGGTTGCATGGAGTTCCATTTTTATTATCTCAGATAGGGGTACTCAGTTCACCTCTCAATATTGGAGATCATTCCAGAAGGGACTTGGTACTCAGGTGAAGCTTAGCAAAGCTTTCCACCCGCATACAGATGGTCAAGCCAATCGGACCATTCAGACTCTTGAGGACATGTTGAGAGCTTGTGGGATTGATTTCAAAGGTAGTTGGGATAATCACTTACCTCTCATTGAATTTTCCTACAATAATAGCTATCACTCCATCATTCAGGTGGCTCTTTTTTAAGGTTCTCCTTGAGCGAAGATGTAGATCATCCATTGGATGGTTCGAGGTAGGTGAGTGTCACGCCCCACCTTGGGAGGTATGAATGCCACCTAGTGCCACACTGGACTCTGAGTTGACCTTGCTAGGTATACGCACCTCTGGGGTCCGCCATCAACACATAAATAAAGAAAACAAACAGCTATATCTCGGCTCTAAACCCAGCCTCTGGCCGACTAGGATGCAACATACAACCTGCGTAAGAAGGCTAACCCAACAATCATAATAATAAAAGCATCTTATGTCGGCCGACGAGGCAACTATGTTGTTTAAGTCATAACAAAACAAAGGCTGACAGTTATATATAAAATGCAACCGATAAGGCTGCTAACAGATAGCTAAATTATGCCCCACGCGGCCAACATACAAAACATAACATATATAGGCCCCACACATCCAATAATGAACAACTAGCTAGGAACTACAAACTATAGTCTTCAAGCCTCTAGGAGTGAAATATTGGTCGGGACAGGGCCCCGTCCTATCCAACAACTATATAACAAAGGACAGGCAAACTTATACTATCTGACAACTTCGAATGAAAGGAGATGACCAATCTACTGACTCTTTATAGTTGCTAAGGTGGTCCCAAAACCTTTCTGTCTAAACCTCGAGGCAAGTATGCAGTGCATTTATGGGTGTCAGTACAATATGTACCGAATATGTAAGGAAATAATAATAACTGAATAGAAGCTGATAAAAAACTAAAAGTAATCAACAAAAAGGGGTAGAAGTTAACCTATATGTTTTCATAACTATAGCCTACATCTAATAGACAACCATACAAATAAGAGCTTAAGTTGTATGATTATACATTCATAAGATATATCTAACAAGCAAGTATACAAACAAGAACCTAACTTGGCCCCTATAAGCCTGGAGGTACAATCAACATCGAGATAACCTACCTGGGCCCCCATAAGCCCAGGCAAGCTCAAATTAGTCTATATACCCTATTGGTATCCCTAAGGCCCTGTAAGTAACTACAATTGTGTTCAAGCACACCAGGCCCTCGTGAGGGTCAAAATGCTATACTGGCATAGAAGGATTTCATAGGAGACTCCAGTATGGCCCTGAAGGCTTCACTTTAGTTCTTTTAGCCAATTAACAGCTCCGTAAGAAATTTAGTAGCTCTGTAAGCAATTTAGGTTCATAGCTCCAAAAGCAGTTTGTATCTCCATAAGCAATTTAGGATTGTAACTCTGAAAGAAATCTGTAGCTCCATAATTGATAGCAGTATCGTAGCTCCATAAGAAATATATAGCTCTGGAGGTGTCAGCAGCATCCTAGCTCCATAAGCAATTTGTATAACTAGCAGCCTCTTAGCTATTCATGGCAAGAGACAGTACCAAATACGATTGACCCCAACCAGGGTCGCTATGCTAAAATATCAAATCTAATCTCTCAAAAGGCGTACCTAGCCCTATAGGCCTAATGAGACCACTATTCACCCCTAAAATAGTCTATATAGCTGCTAATAGGAACACCCTATGTGCCTGCACCTGACCAGAGGGTCATGGCAGCAATTATAACCTCAGTCGGCTTAGACGGAAAAAGACGAGGTCCGGGGTGACCTAAGCGATAGTCTAAAGGTCATGCTAGGATAATAGTAGCTCATCGCGAAAAGAAAGGTTGTAGATGACCCTCTATATAGTTCCTTCGCTTAGAATGACTGTAGGGATGCTACTAATCGGACATGTTCCTGAGCAGTCAACCCTAAATTCCCACGTGCAGATTACTATAATTCTTAGTCTAAAGGTAATTAGTGTGGTTCTGTGGTTCTAGTCCCATAGATGTCAACCTGGTCTGTCCAGATAACATATAGCTCCTTTGAGCCATTCCTAGCCTCGCAGGCAGGTACATCCGGATTTATCCCTTTGTGGAAACATGTACATGGGCATCTGCAAGAGTAGCCTAGGGCGTTGGCCCCATGTCTAATAACTAACAAGGTTCCCCCTTAAGGTATCAGCTATTCTACCAGACTTCAAACAACTGGGGTGATTTTCTGAGCGACCTATACGACAAGTAGTAACTCAGCTGAAGCTAACAGTCACTGATAGTATCCAATCATATGGAAAGTGTCGCTTGTTCGGACCAAACTACGCGTAAGTGCACGTGGTTGTACAAGTAGTAAATGGCTTTACTTCAAGCAAGGTATCGATCCCACAGGGACTGAACTACAGTGGTAATTAACCTAAGTGTTAGTGAATGATATCTCTATGAATGTAGACAACCGAACAAATAATGTTTTATGAGTCGATATTAATAGTTAATAAGAACCTAAGTAAAGATTGTAATTTAAAGTCTGAAC
>JACEIK010001504.1:149116-162994 GCA_018107945.1 Datura stramonium | reverse complement strand
ACTAGGGTTGTGGGAACCATGATGAATTAACACACATAGGCAAAAATACTTAGTGATTCTTGAACGGGGTTTATGCATGTATTTTTTTCCCTTCGTTTTAATTGTTTCTTAAAGATTGAAAACGTCAGAAGTTTCCTTCTTCTTACTCACCCAAACAAGGGGTTAATGAATGGGAAAAATGATTAACAATGGAGATTTGAGGCTATCAACCCTCATCTAGTAGCTTAACCTTGTCCGGGAATAGCTAATCCGATATCAAGGGTAAAGGAAAATCAAGTATACATCCGCATATGGATCAAGTTCCATGGTGATAATCATCTAAGTATGGAACTAACCATTTAGGTGAAGTTAACTTATCGATATTGCATGTTAGACACCAGAATAGGTCACTACTGTAAAACATCTTGTGGTTATGAAGTCATGTGGAACACAATACTAGTCAATTCACTCTTTGAATTTAATCAATTTTAAATCAAAGTTCTACTCATTACTCTCTACTATTTTCTATTATTTCTTGTTACAATTTCCCCCTATAGGAAATAAGTAAGCCAATAGTAGTAGCTAAACGCATTAACTAAGGTCCTCGCCATATTCCTCGTGGTATTCGACCCCAACCCTGGTTGGATTCTATATTTGAACATCAGCCTCTTTATATCTCATTACAAGGTGTAATTTGGGCGACATCAAATTTTGGCGTTGTTGCCGGGGAATATGGCTTATGCTTTTGTTAATTTTGTTTTCTTTTCTATTGGTCCTTATTTCCTTTTTATTTTTCTTTGTTTTTTCTCTTCTTTATAGGTCTTAGGTTTGTGCATGCCTATTACTAGGAGCCGAGGAAAATTCCTTGTTCTAATTGATCATGAACTTGAGTGAACACTGCGCAATATAAGGAACATGACCAACGCACATAGGCAAGAAACAGTGGAAGAAGCAATAGCACGAATGTTAGCCGAGGAACAAGCTCAAGCAAGAGATAGAGAGGAAGCAAGTCTTGCTGAAGAGCAATGCCAAGCTGCCGAAGCTTAGCTAGCTAGAAGGAACAGAGGTCCAGACTAGCAGAGGCACCGGTACTTTGATGATGACAATGATGCTGATATTGATGAGGCTAGTGCCACTGGAGCTATTGTCCCTCCCCCTTTTCCTGCTGGGGCAAAGTTTGATATTACTAGTGCAATGATCCAATTGCTCAACATGAAGCGGATATTTGCAAGTCATGTTACTAATGATGCACATACTCACTTGAAAAATTTTGCAGGTATTTTCAAAGCATACAAACAACTGGGGGTGAGTCAGGATGCGATAAGGATGAGGTTATTTCCCTTTTCCCTAGTGAGTGAGGCAATGTTGTGGTTGGCTAAACTGCCAAACGATTCTATCACTACTTGGAGGGAGCTTAAAAGAGCTTTTCTAGAGAGATTATTTCCACCTTCCAAAGAATTACAGCTAAAAAATGAAATTTATAACTTCAGGCGGTTGAATTTTGAAGAACTTCATGAGACGTGGTTGTGGTTCAACAAGAAGTTGGAAAAGGTGCCCAACCATAGGTTCCCAAATGATACACTCTTGCAAATATTTTATAGGTCTCTGAATGCAAATACCAAGGCGGTGGAAGATATTGTCTCTGGCAGAACATTCATGAGTCATGCATATGCTGAGGCTGTTGAGGTCCTTGATAGGATCACCAAAACCAACCGCGCATGGCACACAAGAGAGTCAGATGTCCCATCTTGTACTTATGCAGTGGGTATGTCTGAAGAGTAGAGAAGAAAGGATGAACAGCAAGATCATGATATTTTTGAGATCAAAACAACAATGGGCCTTCTTGCTAAACATATTATGGGAGCCGAAACAGAAAAGGTGAATGCAGTTGGTTCCTAAGGCAAGGCCCCGAGAAATGATGGAGGCGGGTCAGAGTCTAAGGAAGAAGCCAAGTATTTGAATGATCAAGGGGTGGGTTTTCGAACCAACAAACAAAGGTCTAACCAATACTCTTGGCATCAAGGTCAAGGGAACCAACGTCGGAACTATTATAGAGATAACAACTACAACCGGGATCAATACAGGGACAGGAGTAGAGGCAGAGACAATGGTGACTGGAAAAAGCGTGAGGAGTATAAAAATGATAGAAGCAGTCTCTGTGCTCCTCTAATAAATCGTGAACCAGAGTCTAGCGGTTCAAGGGTTGAAGATATGTTATTGAAACTACTCAAGCAGATAGAGGCGACACATGTCTATTTTAAGGAATTCCGAGATAATATTTCTCATATGAACCAAAAGGTGGAATCACATGTCGTTTCCATTAAGAAGATTGAACATGAGCTTATTCAAATGTCTTTTGCTATGAACTAGAGGCAAAAGGGCACGCTTCCCAGCAATACAGTTCAGAATCCAAAAAATGACAGTCATTGCATGGAGAGATGAATTTGTGGTAGAATGTTTAAGTCATTGAGGTTGAAATTACTATTAAGCTTCAGTATCTTGGGTTTCTTACACCCATTGAGTGGGCAGTCATTACGATCTGTAATTTCTTTGGCAATGAAGCTTTGATTGTTTTGCCCGCCCAACTCTCACCGAAATTAAATACAAAAGTTTGACATGGGTGAAGTGCGAGTAACCTCACATACTTGTGATGTCGAACTAAAGCTCAATATGTTATCCAGTGATGACAGCTCATATAATGATTCATGGGCTTTCCTAACGAGTCATTACATGAATTGTCATCACTGACACATAGAAAGTGAAACTCAGAAATTTTGAGAATGAGTCATGTAATAAGTCGTGGTATCACTTCACAACACGTGATGTGAATCGTCCTGAGTGGGATAAATTTTTTTGATATTCTGAAGCTACAGACCATGATTGACTTAATAACGCGTTTCCACAAGCAATGACTCGTTAGGTCAAGTCATTAAGTTTACTGGAAATAAGTGATACATTTAAACCTACAAACGACGGAGGACTTCACGAGTCATTGCCAGAGGCAACGAGTCGTTAGGCCCCTCGTCCTGTCTGTAGGCAGTCAATGTAACATTTTCACATACTCTAATCTTGAATACTAATAGTTATTCCATAGGTACAATGGCACCGAAAGGAACTCCCAAGAAGGGTCTGACCAAGAAACAGGGGCAGGAGAAGGGCTAGCCCTTGACTTGCAGACTAAGAGACGAACCATCATCCTTAGAAGAGTCAAGTGGCTCAGTTGAGGAGTATCAGATATCTGAGGAATAGCTGGAGCAGCGATCGACCAGGGCTAGGACTAAACGCCCTATTAATCCCAATAGCCATGGTCGCATCTCTAACTCCACTCGCAAGGGACCCACCCAACTGGGAGGAAGAAAATTTCGAGGTCTCAACCCCGAATAATCACGAGGGCGCTGCAGCTGTGACTAATGATGAGGATGACAATGAATCTCATGCACAACAGGAGAGAATTGATAATGAGGAGACTGGTACCTCACGAACATCTACAGACCAACCTCAGATAAAGGTGAGAAGGTGGTGTTTTTCGAGTATGAGGGCAATCTACAACTGGGACATTACTCCTACAGATAAAGGCCATCCAAAGAGGAGCATTTATGAGGAGCCAAAGTTGGTCACTACGGGGTTCAAGGAGCTCCCGAATATTCAAGCACTATTCAACAAATACCGGTTTGGGTGGTTGAGTGAGTCGTCTAGAAGTTACAACCCAACATTGGTTAGAGAATTTTATGCAACAGGCCATGGGAGGCCAAGACTTGAGAAAACATCCTGCACTGACCCATGTAATGGTAAGGGAGACTCTAGTGGACATCTCTAATCGCACCATCTACCGTATGTTATATGTTATAGAGTATGAGCCTTCGATAAACACAGCTAAGTTTGATCATCGACTAAGTGAGCTACAGAAATTTAAGACAAAGAAGTTGAGCCACGAGGACGATAAAAGGCAGTATACGTGGCTGGCCAGAATCATAGCCACTAGGGGTACATCGATGGAATGGATGAATGGCCCAGAGATACAAATTAAGAAGGCCACTTTGAATTTTCAGGCCAATCTATGGTGGTCGTTAGTGTGACACAAGCTGGTACTAACCAGCAATGACAATGTCATATCACCAAACCGAGCTACACTGGTAGTTAGTATCATGGAGGGTTATGCAATCAACTTCTCGAGGTATATAGTGGAGGAGATCCGGGAGAGAGCCATCATGGATAGCACAAGAACCCCTTTCCCATGCCTCATAGCCCGGCTTTGTAAGGAATCACAGGTCCTGGAGTTTCCATCCGTAAATCAAAAAGTTGAGGTGTTCAAGATTACAGACATCGGGTTGATCAGAGATGATATGAACCCGATCTCCAGGGTCAGGAGTCAGGCAGCCATATCCACAGGAGATGCATTAGTAGCTGAGGCATTCAGTGGGGGTCCTCAGAGTGATGTTGCAAGGTTCATAGAGATTGAGACAGAGCCATTAGAGGCCCATGAGATAGGTAGCCAGCCTAATGCTACCACTACAGCAGATATACCATTAATCGTCGAGGTCCTAGAGTCATCCTCCACTGCACTAGCAGCTCACCCATCTATTAAAACACCTCATTCCTCACCGGTCGGCCTAGTCATGATATCCCAGGATTTTCTTACCAACTGACTAGGTAGTTGGCGAAGGCAAAAAAATAGTAGGCTCACACGACACTTCAGGTGAAAGTGCTAATGAAGCCGATTAAGCCCTGGGTAACGAAGAAATTAGAGGTCTTATCTAGGACATGACATGATAGGTTGGATTCCTTTGAAAGGCATATGGATGAGCGCCTTGCTCAGTTATGAGCACCTGAGCTGACCCAATGGTATGCGAAGGTGGTGGCGCTTAGAGCTAAGTTTCTAGAGTTGTCGACATGAAAAATACCTATTATAACACCACTGGTGCTCCCAGTAATATAGGATGAGAGTGGGGAGAAGCTACCTCCAGTATTCGATTTCATCACCGAGGATCCTGTAGCTCATTAAAAGGGAAGAGACCTCAATAAGAGGTGAGCGAGGCTGAGTGTGATGATCTGCTATGAGAGTAGAAACAGGAGAAGAGAGACATAGAGGCAGCACTGAAGCTATCTAGAGATGAGGCTCGAGAGATGGCCGAGATTGATGCTGCTAGAGCTTATGGGGAGAGTATGAGCTCTGTTGGTTCAGAGACTGAGCCAGGTATCCCTGGTGCCACAGGAGAGGAAATTGAGGGTGCATCTGCGCCTTCCACCGACCAGGCCACAGGTGTCTAGGTCGCATAGATATGTTCCCTATTCTCATGTTTTACTTTTTATATGCGTTGAGGATGTCGCGTGTTTTTTATGGGGGTGGGGTGTGATACCTTATTTTTTGTTGAACATAATTCGAGGGTTTTTTGCCGGATATGTTTTCCCTGAGGTGTTCCTTATCTAGTAGAACTGGCATGTGTTTTGTTGTCCATTTCTTTTGTCAATTGAAAGAAAAATAGGTGAACTTAGGGCAGTCAAATAAAATGGAAAATTTTATAAGTTTGTCATGTTGAATCAAGTGAATGATACCCCTCCTAGATTTTATGTGTGTGCATGCTAAGTATACAAGCATTACCTTGTGAATCTTTGCATGGCATTAATACTGTGAATGTGTTTACCATTGTGTGATTATGCATGAACTAGCAGTTGGTAGTGATGATGTTGTCTTGTGCATTGTGTGGTGAGGTATTTAGTGTCAGTTCCATAGTGTGTACACAATATAGAACTTTCCTGACTAGTCGTACAAAGGTTATAAGATAGTTGATGACGAGATGATCATAGGTCGTTGTTCAAAAAAGTCCATTTAGCCTAAATGAATGAATAAATGAGTATGAATAAGCCTTGATCCCGAGTTTGAGCCGAAATTGACCCTTTTTGTTGTTTAACCAATTTGCCTTCCTGCTTTAATTATAATGAATCTACTTTGGCCCTGGTCCCTCCTTGGACATTGTGAACCTCAACTCAGAAAATTGCCTAAGTTGAGGGTGGCTATTATAGGGGTGAATAAGAGGATTGGGGAAAAAGATTGAATAAATGCGAACAAAAGGGAGGGTGTGGTGTACTTAGATATAAAAGAGAAATAAATGTGTATACCTGATGAAGAATTCGCAAAAAAAGCAAAAAAGAAAAAAAAGAGAAAGAAGAGGAACTGAAAAAGAATAGCTCGCACCCGTGGTTTTGAAAAAAAATATAAAGAAAATAAAGGAGAAAGGGAGAAGAGTGAAAAGAAGGTTAATTGGAGCCAATGTTAGTGTAGTTCCAATGAGGGTTGAGTCACTTTGTCCATATCTACCATACCAATTCTCAAGCCTAACTTACAAGCCTAAGAAAGTTCTATCGTGATCCGAATGCAATTCTTTGACCAACTGAGGTATAGAAAATAAGGGCAAGTTTATGGTTTTGTATGTGCAATGTGTGAACTTCTTTGTGAGTGTGAGTGTACTTGACACAGTCCCTACATTAAATTATAGTGATTGAGAGCTGTGAATGAGTGGGACTTCTTTGTAGTGAGGGCATATGGGCAACAATATCATCTATTAATCATCTGGGTCAGTTTCATAGGATTGTGCGCATGGTTACAAGTTGATAGTGTAATGCCATTTTTTGATTAATTTGTGTCATAGTGAAAAACTTTGCATAAGCACTGTGATTTGGTTTTTGATTATATAGGAGGGGTTAGAAAGTTTGTGTTGATTATTATATGAGCCTGTGACTGCCATAGGTTCCCTAGATTTCTTTTGGTTGAAGGGTCGAGCTAGTTTTGTTTTTATTGTTTTTGCCCGAGGATATGCAAAAGTTCTAAGTTGAGGGTGTTGATGTGCCATGAGTTTAAGGAACTTTTGATGCTTAAAATTAATAAAATATGCTAATCCTGGGTATTTTTACATATATATAATGTGTTTTTTGAGCTTTGCGGGAAAATAGGTTCAAACAATGAAATGGGAATAATGAGGCTAAAATGGGCTAAGTGTGGACTGCTAGTAAGGCAACGAGTCGTCGTGTCACTGGACAACTTGTTCCTTGATCTGTTAGGAGAGGAAGAGTTTGAAGGCACATACTTGGGCTAGAAACAACGATGACCACAAGTTAACATCACGACTCCTCCTGTCGGCAATAAGTCGTTGGGAAGGTCGTGAGGACTGGGAGATTAAATTTATCAAAAGACCTGGGAGTCATAACGGTAGGATTAACGAGTTGTCGTATGACTTCATGACTCGTTGGGAGCACTCGTAGGGAAAAGTTCAGAAGTTAAGCATCATGGGATAAGCGTTAAGATGGAAGGAGCAATGAGTCATAATATGACTCAATGACTCATCGTGAACAGGTAGGAGCAGTTGTCCATAACACTAGAAGTTTCAGGGCTCAAAAGAAACGAGGGACCTCACGATTCGTCTGGTCAGTTAACGAGTCATTAGGTGACCCGTCGTCTAGAAGGAGTTGTATGTTGAGCACGATCCATCACTATTTTACACGTCTCATTAGGATACCTAACGAGTCATTGTCATCGCCGACCTGCATTCCTTTCTAAATTAGGAAAGGATTTATCTAAGTATATAAATACTTCATGTAGGTATTTTTTTGCAGTTTATGCATTATTACGACTTTTTACCATATTGCTCGTAGTTGTTGATTAACATTAAGGTTCAAAAAATAAGTTTCATAATTTTGTTCTTGAATTCAGTGATTCAAAACACTTTGGAGTATTAATGTTAGATTTTTGTTTATTTATTTAAGTTGGGTGGTTTCTTCTACGAAGTATTGTAAGTTGCAATTATGATTTTTTCTATAATTTCTAATTGTAATCTTTCAAGCATGAGCAGCTAAACTCATAACTAGGATTTTGAGAACCATGATGAATTAACACACATAGGTAAAAATACTTAGTGAATCTTGAATGGGATTTATGCATGTATTGTTTGTCCCTTCGTTTTAATTGTTTCTTAACGGTTGCAAATGTTAGAAGTTGTCTTCTTCTTACTCACTTGATCAAGGGGGTAATGAATGGGAAAGGGGATTAACAACGAAGATTTGACACTATCAACCCTCATCTAATAGCTGAACCTTGTCCGGAAATAGCTAATCTGATATCAAGGATAAGGGGAAATCAAGAATACATTCGCATATGGATCAAGTTGCATGGTGATAATCATCGAAGTAGGATACCAATCATTTAGGTGAAGTTAACTTACCAATATTGCATGTTAGACACTAGAATAGGTCACTAGTGTAAACTTCTTGTGGTTATGAAGTCATGGGGAACATAATCCTAGTCAGCTGACTCTTTGAATTCAATCAATTCTAAATCAAAGTTCTACTCATTATCTCTACTGTTTTCTATTATTTATTATTACAATTTCCCCCTATAGGAAATAAGTAAGCCAATAGTAGTAGCTAAACGCATTAACTAAGGTCCTCGCCATATTCCTTATGGGATTCGACCCCAACCCTGGTTGGGTTCTATATTTGAACATCGACTGCTTTATATCTCATTACGAGGTGTAATTTGGGCTAAATACGATTGATTCCAACGAGGGTCACTACGCTACAATCTTAAATCTAATCTCTTAAAAGGCATACCTAGCCCTATAGGCCTAATGCAACTGCTATTCACCCCTAAAATAGTCTATATAGCTGCCAACAGGCACCCCGCATGTGCCTACACTTGACCAGAGGGTCCTGGTAGTGATTACAACCTCAGTTGGCTTAGACAGAAAAAGATGAGGTTCAGGGTGACTTAAGCAATACTCTGAAGGTCATGTTAGGACAATAGCAGCTTATTGCAAATAGCAAGGTCGTAGATGACCCTCTATATAGTTACTTCACTTCGAATGACTATAGGACTGCTGCTAACCGGACATATTCCCGAGCAGTCAACCCTAACTTCCCACAGGTAGCTTACTATAATTCCTAGCCTGAAGGTAGTATTGTGGTTCTATGGTTCTAGTCTAGTAGATGCCAACCTGGTCTATCTAGATAACATATAGATCCTTTGAGCCATTTATAGCCTCGCAGGCAGGTGTATCTGGATTTATCCCTTCGTGGCAATATGTACATGGGCGTCTGCAAGAGTATCCTGGGCGTTGGCCCTAGTCTAATCACTAACAAGGTTCCCCCTTAGGGTATTAGCTAGTCTATTAGACTTCTAACAACTGGGGTGGTTTCTTGAGCAACCTATACGACAAGCAGTAAGTCGGCTGAAGCTAACGATAACTTACAGTAGCTAATCTATTATACCCCGAAAGCTCAAAGATCAGATCTGGGAGCTGAAGCGGAAAAAAATTTAAAACTGACATCAGGGCACAAAACGGGTCATGAGGTGACCTATTGGAGTAGACCACGAGCCATGATGTGGCTTGTGGAGGGGCTCAGGAGATGAGTTTGGAATTTGGAAATTTGACTCCCCATGGACATGACCCTAAGTCGTGGTAAAGCCCCACGAGTCGTGGGTGGGTTGTGGATAGCAGGGAAAAGTTTGACTGGGATTATGGCAGTGCACCTGACGAGTGGTGAACACGAGTCATGGTCACCGGTAACGAGTCGTGAAGTCACCCGTGTAGAGCCTATGGTAATTGATAAGCGGTGTACTTGATGGATGATGCCACGAGTTGTCATGTCCCTCGTGGAGACTGACTGGCAGTTATTTTCTACGAATTTAGTAAGGGCTTTACCGTAATTCCTAAGATCCTAAGACCTAAACTATGTCGTTTTAAGTTATTTTTTTGAGTGTATTAAGATAGGTTAGGTCCCTCTAACCTATTCAAACCCCATGCATGCAAGAGTGATAGTCTAGAGAGTTGACCAAGGGATGTCTTTCAAGGTTCTCTTCAATTTCTACTTGGGAATTCAAGGGAGTACAAGAATCTCCCATTGTTCCGCATGTTTTATGCATTATTATGTATATGTTAATTTGGCTCAAGTTTTTATTTATAAAGTTCCTCTTATAATTATGGTATTTAATGGATTACGAATGATTTTAAAACCTTGAGCCTTATGGTACCGTATGATATTTATGTTATGAACATGTTGTCCCATTCCTACGATCTCTTATGAGCTTTTATGTATCTACAAATGTCTGTTTTACTTACCTTTCATACTCGGTACATTCCATGTACTAACCACATACTCTATGTTGTATCGTTTCATGATACAGGCCCCGATCTTCAAACCCAACACCGTCAGTAGTTCATCTTGGAGTTTAGCATCCAGCACTTGGGTGAGTCCTCATCCTCCAAGGACCAGTTTGATTTCAGTTATCTTTTCATGTTCAATTTTCTATACTTGTCATATTAGTTGGGGATGTTGTCCCATCAACCCGTCGGTTCTATTATAGGCTTTAAGATTATATGAAGTATTCAGCTATTATCTATGTAATACGATCCGCTTATCTTGTTATGCTATTTTTATGCTTCCGCTTTGTCGTTATGCTAAGTAATTCTCTTTATTGATATTGAGTTAGATGTATGCTCATGTCATGGGTCAACTTGGAGTCTCTCGAGGCTCTTTGTCCTGTGTTGCAATCCAAGCCTCCATTTGGGTCGTGACAAACTTGGTATCAGAGTCTTAGGTTTTGAAGTGTCCTAGGATTTCTGAAAGCCGCGTTAAGTAGAGTCTTTTTCATGGGTGTGAAGCGCACCAACTTATGACGAAGAGGCTACAAAATGTTTAGAAAGTATTCCCTTCTTTCATGATCTATGTCGTGCAATGAAATGTCTCTCTATCCTTCTAATTCATGCTATTCACGATTGCAGAATCATGGCTCCCCGCAGAGTAAATAGTAGGAGGAATAGGAATTGAGAAGGCCATGAGGATGGAAACAGAAATGGGCACTAGTAGGCTCCATCAGTTCAGGAGCACCATGCACTGGAGCTGGTTGCTCACGCTGAGTTTTAGGCAGCTATTCAAATGTTCACGCAGGCCTTGATCGCTCAGGAAATTAGTAGGAAGTTGCGCATGTTCTGCAAAATTGTAATTCAGTGGCAGCTCGAGTCAGGAATTTCTTGAGAATGAACCCGCCAAAGTTCCTCGGGTCAAAAGTAGATGAGGACCCGCATGAATTCATCGATGAGATTCTAAAGATCACCCAGGTCATGGGGGTGACAAATGGGGAGTGCGTTGATTTGGCCTCTTACCAGTTGAGAGTGGTGGCGCATATTTGGTTTAAACAATGGAGAGATAGTAGGCAGTGGATGCAGGCCCTATAGGTTTGGAAGAGTTTCATGTAGCCTTTTTGGATTGGTTCTTCCCTCTTGAGATGAGGGAACTAAAGGCAATCGAGTTTGTGAATCTGAAGTAGGGCGACATGTTAGTTTAGGAGTACGCTCTGGAGTTCACCCGCTTATCCAAGTATGCACCAGAGTTAGTGGCAGACTAGAGGGCTCAGGTGAGCCGATTTGTGCATGGAGTGGCGGACTACCTGGATAAAGACTGTAGGATCTCCATGATGCATCGAGACATAGACTTTCCCCGCGTAGGGTTGCATGCCCAGTAGATGGAGACAGTGTACCAAAGGCAGAGAGAGGCCAAGGGGGCCAGGACAGACAATTATGTGGTTTCTCAACCTAGGTCGGGGGTGGACAACATCAGAAGTCTCATCACAGGTCTTTTGCTCCAACACCATCATCAGCTAGTACACCATCTAGGTCATGAGGGGATCCGAGGAGCAGGGCTTCAGATTCGAAGGGTAAGGGTAGCATGCAGATAGAGAGCACCTTCCCAGCCTAGGAAAGGTGCGGAAAGAATCACCCAAGGAGGTGCCTAGTTGGCTTAGACACTTGTTTCGGGTGTGGCAAATCCGGACACAGACTTAAGGATTGCCCTTTGGCCAGATTAGGGGGTGGTGGAGCCTGTATACCAGCCTCTAGTTCAGCCACTCCAGTAGCACATCCCTCCCAGCAGGGTGCTTCAACTAGTTCAGTTGGTGGTCAGCGTCAGAACAAGTTATATGCCCTTGCGACCTGTTAGGAGTAGGAGATTTCACTGTAACATATGGGTATGTTACGAGTGTTTAACCTTAATACTTATGCTTTGTTAGATCCATGGGCTACCTTGTCTTTTGTGTTACCTTAAATTTCTAGTATCTTTGGAGTCAATCTTGAAATTCTGTCAGAACCATTCTCAGTCTCTACTCCCGTTGGTGATTCAGTTGTATCTAGACGGGTGTATAGAAGTTGTCCATTCACGGTGTTGCATAAAGTCACCTCTGAAGACCTTGTAGAATTATCCATGACTGACTTTGATATTATTCTCGGTATGGATTAGTTGTATGCATGTTATGCTTTTGTTAATTGTAGAACCCGTACAGTGGAGTTCCTCTTTCCGGGTGAGTCAGTCTTGGAGTGGAAGGGTAATTTGGTCTTAAGGCCTGGAAGATGATTTCTAAGGGTTGTATGTATCATTTAGTTAGGGTTAAGGATATCGATTTCGATACCCTGACTATCCAGTCAGTTCTAGTAGTATGTGAGTATCCGGGAGTCTTCCCAAATGATTTACCGGGAATCTCTCCTGAGCGGGAGATTGATTTTGGCATCGACCTTCTCCCCGACACGTAGCCCATATATATTCCTCCCTACATAATGGATCCAGTCGAGCTAAAAGAGTTGAAGGACCTATTAGATAAGGGTTTCATTAGACCGAGTAAGTCCCATGGGGTGCACTAATTCTCTTTGTTTGAAATAAAGATGGTTCTCTTCGTATGTGCATTGATTATCAACAATTGAATAAAGTCACCATCAAGAACAGTTATCCTCTACCTAGGATTGATGATTTATTTGACCAAGTTCAGGGTACCAAGTGTTTCTCGAAGATAAACTTCAGGTCTGGTTACCATCAGCTCAGAGTTCGGGAGAGAGATATCCCAAAGACAGCCTTTAGGATGCAGTATGGTCATTATGAGTTTGTAGTTATTTCTTTTGGACTAACGAATGCTCCTGCGGCTTTTATGGACTTGATGAACAGGGTGTTCAAGCCATACTTGGATATGTTCGTGATTGTGTTTATTGATGACATCCTAATATATTCTCAGAGCGAGGAAGAGCATGTCGCTCATTTGAGGGAAGTGCTACAAACTCTCAAGGATCGCCAATTATATACCAAATTCAGCAAGTGTGAGTTTTGGTTGAACTTAGTGGCATTTTTGGGCCATATGGTATCAAGCGAAGTCAGAAAGGTGGACTCTCAGAAAATAGTAGTAAAGAATTGTCCTACACCAGTAAATCCTTCAGATATTTGGAGATTTTTGGTTTAGCCGGCTACTATCAAATTTTTGTGGAAGTTTCCTTGTCCATTGAAACACCCTTAACCAAATTGACCCAAAAGAAGGTGAAATTCAAAAATGGTCGGAGGCTTGTGAGAAGATCTACCAAGAGTTGAAGACTCGACTTACTTTAGCACCAGTGTTGACTCTACCCAAGAGTACCGATGGGTTCGTAGTGTATTGTGATGCTTCAAGGATCGAACTTAGAGGTGTATTAATGCAGCACAAAAAAGTTATTGCATATGCCTCCAGACAACTAAAGATTCATGAGAAGAATTACCCGACCCATGATCTTGAATTGGCCGCACTGGTATTTGCATTGAAGATATGGTGACATTATTTGTACGGGGTTCATGTGGATGTGTTTACGGACCATAAGAGTTTACAATATGTGTTTACACAGAAGGATCTCAATCTTCAGAAAAGAGGTGGTTGGAGCTACTCAAGGACTATGATATGAGTGTCCTTTACCATCCGGGCAAGGCTAATGAAGTAGCAATGCACTTAGTAGACTCACGATGGAGAGTGATAAGGGGCATATTTATATGCCAAATCGATACTCAAATGTATAGCTTTTGCTTTGTTTGTCCAATAATGTGTGTACATTCTCATGTAAATTGTAC
>JACEIK010001504.1:128880-139657 GCA_018107945.1 Datura stramonium | reverse complement strand
TTTCACCCCGTATTCCTGTTCCTGTGGGTTCGACATTCCGGTTCTTAAAAAGAGCCACTATATTACTTGTACGACCCGTACACTTGCGGGCTCATCAGAGAGTGTGTCTCATGTGGATTAGGGAAAGAAGGAGCTGGTGAAGGATGTGCATCGACTCGCAAGGTTGGGAGTTAGGTTGGTTGACTCGACCTATGGCGGTGTTGTGGTTCAAAATGGATCAGAATCTTCATTGGTGAGTGATGTAAAAGCTAGGCAAGATGAGGACCTGATTTTGGTAAAGTTAAAGGAAGTTGTTAAAATCAAAAGGTAGAGGTCTTCTCCAAAGGGAGAAATGGTGTGCTTCGGCACCAAGGTTGCTTATGTGTTCTGGAAATCAATGGAGTCGGATGTTGCATGAGGCTCATGGATCTAGGTATTCTATCCATCCAGGTGCCACCAAAATGTACTGTGACCTACGAGAAGTTTATTGGTGGAATGGCATGAAGAAGGACATAGAAAAATTTGTAGCTAAGTGTCCAAATTGTCAGCAAGTGAAGGTCGAGCATCAGAGGCTAGGAGCTGTGCTACAGGATATCAGTATCCCTACTTGGAAATGGGAAGAAATCAGCATGGACTTCATCACATGGTTACCTCGCACTCGTTGGCAATATGACTCCATTTGGATTGTGGTAGACAGGTTGACAAAGGCCACTCATTTTCTACCGGTCAAAACCACGGATTTGGCGGAGGACTACGCCAAACTATATATCCGAGAGCTAGTTCGGTTGCATGGAGGTCGTTTCAAAAAGGACTTTGTGCTCAGGTTAAGCTCATCACACATTTCACCCGCAAATGGATGGTCAAGCGGAGCAGATAGTTCAGACTCTCGAGGACATGTTGAGAGCATGAGTGATTGACTTTAAAGGTAGTTGGGATGATCATTTTCCTCTTGTCGAGTTTGTGTACAATAACAGCTATCATTCCAGTATTCAAATGGTGTCGTTTGAGGCTCTTTATGGGCAGAGATATAGATCGCCCATTGTTTGGTTTGAGGTTGGTGAAGTGGCGATGATAGGACCAGATTCGGTTCATGAGGCTATGGAGAAGGTTCAGTTGATAAAGGACAGGTTAAAATGACTCAGATTTTCCAACAGTCCTATGCAACGTAAGAAGAAGAGAACTTGAGTTTGAAGTTGATGATTGGGTATTTCTAAAGGTGTCTCCCTGAAGGGAGTGATGAGGTTTGGAAAGAAGGGGAAACTTAGTCCCCGCTATGTCGGCCCGTACAGGATAGTGAGACATGTTGGCAAGGTGGCTTATGAATTAGAGTATCCCTCAAAATTAACCTCCATGCATCCTGTTTTTCATATGTCGCTCGTAAAGAAGTGTTTGAGTAATCCATCTCTAGTTGTCCCGGTGAACAATGTTGGTGTGAAAGAAAGCCTTAGTTATGAAGAGGTTCTGGTGGAAATACAGGATCGTCAGGTTTGAAGGATAAGGAACAAGGAAGTAGCTTCAATTAAAGTTCTATGGAGGAATCAGCACATTGAAAGAGCTACGTGGGAAGTCGAGGCGGACATGATGGCTAGATACCCACATTTATTTTCTACCAGCTCAGTTCCAGCTTGAGGTATCAGTTTTGCTCTCCAAATCTATTTAGTTTTCATGTTAAGCTCATGTTCCCAAGTTTATTTTATGTATATGGATGTATGTATGATTTGTGAAATCAGTTCAGCTATGTAGTTTGAATCGGAGATAGTCATCCGTCAGTTTTTAGTTTAAATGATCAGTATTTGACATAATGATTGCATTTCTCTGTTTTTTGTATGTTTCCCACATTTGAGGAAGATTGTTCCCATGGGGAGATATTGTTATACCCCGGAAACCCAAAGATCAGACACGAGAGTTGAAACAGAGAAAAATTTAAAACTAGCATCAGGGCATAGAACGATCGTGAGGTGACCCGTGGGAGAAGACCACGAGTCGTGACGTGACTCGTGGTGGGGATCAGGAGATGAGTTAGAAATTTGGAAATTTGACTCCCCACGGACATGACCATGAGTCGGGGCCAGGCCCCTCGAGTCGTGGGATGAGTCGTGGCCAACAGGGAAAAGTTTGACTAGGATTATGACAGTGCACCTGACAAGTGGTGACCACCATTCGTGGTCACCAGTAACGACTCGTGAAGTCACCCATGTACAGCCCAGGGGAATTGATAAGCAGTGTACTTGATGGACGATGCCACGAGTCGTGGCTAGTGGTGACGAGTCATCATGTCCCTCGTGGGGACTGACTGGCAGTTATTTTCTGGGAATTTAGTAAGGGTTTTTCCATAATTCCTAGGATCCTAAGGCCTAAACTATGTCGTTTTAAGTTATTTTCTGAGTGTATTAAGATAGGTTAGGTCCTTCTAACCTATTCAAAACCCATGCATGCAAGAGTGATAGTCTAGAGAGGTGACCAAGGCAAATCCTTCAAGGTTCTCTTCAATTTCTTCTTAGGCATTTAAGGGAGTATAAGAATCTCCCATTGTTCCTCATGTTTTATGCATTATTATGTTTATGTTAATTTGGCTCAAGTGGTGATTTATAAAGCTTCTCTTATGACTATGGCATTGAATGGATTACGAATGATTTTAAAACCTTGAGTCATATGGTACCGTATGATACTTATGTTATGAACATGTTGTCCCATTATTACGTTCTCTTATTAGNCTATTCAGTTTCATGTCTATCAGTTTCTTTCATGTCATAGCATGTCTATAATTTTCTGTTTTACTTACCTTGCATACTCGGTACATTCCACGTACTGATTGCATACTCTATGATGTATCATTTCATGATACAAGCCCCGATCTTCAAACCTAGCACCGTCAGTAGTTCATCTTGGAGTTTAGCATCCAGCACTTGGGTGAGTCCTCATCCTCCAAGGACCAATTTGATGTCAGTTATCTTTTCATGTTTAGTTTTCTAGACTTGTCGAGTTAGTTGGGGATGTTGTCCCATCAACCCATCGGTTCTGTTAGAGGCTTTGAGACTATATGAAGTATTCAGCTGTTATATAATACGATCCGCTTATCTTGTTATTCTATTTTTATGCTTCCGCTTTTTCGTTATGCTAAGTAATCCACTTTATATATATTGAGTTAGAGGTATGCTCATGTCATGGGCTAACTTGGAGTCTCTCGGGGCTTATTGTCTGGTGTTGCGATCCCGGCCTCCGTTCGGGTTGTGAAACAATCATATGGCAAGTTGTCTCTCGTTCATTATGCAACCTTGGTGCCATTGACTCGAAGGTAAGACCATCCTATCAAGATTCTGGCCCTGGAGGCATCAATGTGCACCAACAGCCTGAGGCAAGCTTTACCATTTATACAGGCGTCAAACAGAAGGTTATATCGCCCAGCTGCGCCCTATGCTGTCCACCTTACCAAGTTACGCCCAACATCTAACTACAAGCTTCTAAGGTGTTGGTACAATAGCAAGACATCAGAATCCCTCTAGGTAGTAAACAAATAAACAGGGAAATCCTTATGACGCTCCTAGCGTTTATCATATTGAATGTACGCTTTCCCGATAAGGGATGCTATATTATAACCTCACTCATTCTCATAACAGCTAACCACAACATATATAATCAGAAGCTACTATAGAGGTACAAGTCGTATCAACTATACGACAAGAATACTTGGAAAGAGAATAGCCTTAACATACCTCAATTGCCGATTCCAGTTCACTCAATCCTGTTCCAACCTAGAACTAGTAATTCCTCCCACTCATAGCCTTTACATTGATGTAAAAAAATCCATTTTTAATCCATAAAAATGGCTAGCAACATCAAACAATACCCACAATGACCACAATTCATAATCTACCCAAATTCAGCCATAAACTCACGAATTTCTGAGAATTTAGAAGGTAGAAATAGTTACTTATCACTTATATATGATTATGACTTGATTAGAAGTGATTTCTACAACTTCTACTAGGCGGTACTCCATCGAACCAGTCTAAGTTTGAAGAAATAACTCTGTAGATACATTCTTCATAGGCTTAGGAATCATTACCTGAGAAGAATTGATGTTTGGAGGTGATTTAACGGTGTAATTTGGCTTCTGAAAGTGGAAAATCTTGTGCGTTTTTTCCCTCACCCGAGCTTTCTATTGAGGAAAAGTTTAAATGAAATAATGTTCTCACACTTAACATACATATAGGGACGCAGGGGAGGGGTGCCGCATCACACTGCTCAACGCGCCAGGATACGGGCACGGTACACCTCTCCTTGCACTGATAGAGGGGCGCGACATGGCGCTCGGTGCGCCATGCCCCAGGATCCAAACTATTTATCACTCGACAACGTGCTCGTGCACTCCCCCTTCAGGGCTTCTCCTACACGGCACATGCTCTTGAAACTCTCACAAGAGATGCACACGTCCGCAAATCATTGACAACTTATGGGAGGTAATGGTAAGGCTACGCCGATAGGGCCAGACTCGGTTCATGAGGCTATGAAGAAATTTTATCTTGTTAGAGAAAGGATGAAAAAAGCTCAGAGACGACATAAATCCTATACAGATGTTAGGAGGAGAGAGCTTGAGTTTGAGATCGATGATTGGGTGTTTCTAAATGTGTCTCTATAAAAGGAGTTATGAGGTTGTTAAGAAAAGGAAGCTTAGCCCTCGATATGCTAGTCCTTATAGGATTCTGAGGCTTGATGGCAAAGTGGCTTATGAGTTGGAGCTACCAGAGGAGTTAGCTTCGGTGCATCCAGATTTCCATGTGTCATTGCCGAAGAAATGCATTAGTGATCCAACTCTAGTCATTTTGGTAGAGAGCATTGATGTGAAGGATAGTCTTACATATGAGGAGGTTTCAGTTTAGAACCTTAATCGTCAGGTTTAGAAGTTAAGGAACATATAGGTAGCTTCAGTTAAGGTTTTGTAGAGAAATCAGCTTGTTGAGGGAGCTACGTGAGAAGCTGAAGCAAATACGACGACTAGATACCCGCATATTTTTCCTTCCATCTCAGTTCTAGCTTAAGTTAATAGTTTCCTTCTTATTACTCTATTCAGCTTTATATCAAGTTCATATCTCTCAGTTCCTTTCATATCATAGTATGCATGTACATTTTATGAATTTAGTTCAGTCATTTATCTAAGTCTGGAGTAAGTCACTCCGTTAGTTTGTAGTTGGGATTGCAGTTCCTTCCCTATACTTTTCAGCTTAGTTAATCTATATTCGAGGATGAATGTTCCCAAGAGGGAGAAAATGTAATACCCCAAAAAGTCCCTAAGATCATATTCGAGACTTAAGGCAGGAAACAACAGGAAAAAATGGCACCAGACATTGAATGAACCAATGAACGGGTCGTCCTTTTAACCAATAACCTATTGGTTCAGCCCATGATATCAACTTCTAAAAATATCAAAAATCACCCGAAATCAACGAGTGGATTATATGATCCTTTATTTGATTGTATCAGTCATCGTTTCTAGTCGTTGGAGCAGTTTCAGAGCGTGATTTTGAGGCAGGATTGGAACCCACAAGTAGGTTCAATGGGCCGTCCAATGAACCAATAATCCATCCCTTTGGTCATTGGTTCTAGTAGTTATAGATTCCATTTCGGCAGTTCAGGGGTATTTCGGTAAAACCCTATGCTTTTAACTCCTACGTTGCATTTTTTTGGATTTTTTAAAGTCAGATTAAAGGGTTTAACTTAGCATAAATCTCATTCTCTTCAACTATCCGTAGATTGAAGATTCTCTCTCAAGTTAAGCTAGGGCTCATCACCTCTCTCATTTCAATTTCTCTTGAATTGTCAAAGCAAGTTAAGGAATCAATTTACCCAGGTATGTAGGGTTATGAATGAGGGATTTCTTCCACCCTCATGCCCTTTTTAACCTAAATTTCATGATCTCTATTCTTCAAGTTTCAAATTGGCAATTTCTAGGGTTAGACCCAAATTGAATGGAACTATGTGATCCTCATATGATTTCAAGTTCCTTATGATTCAAGCCATGTTTTATGATTATGCTACATGTTTTCTACAAGAATTTCTCATGAATTCATATTTTCAAGTTTATGATGATTTCTCTCAATTATGCATATTCTTATGAATTTCAAGCTTATGAATCCATGGTTTCAAATTGTGACAATTTATTCAAGTATGTATGAATTTCATGAATCTCAAGCTTATGTATCACGGTCGTTCATTGGCATTATTTTCATGGCTAGTTCAAGTATGTTAAGATCTTATGAATTTCATGATTTAAACTAGTCCATATAAACCTATGTTCGTGATTATGATATGAGCAATATATATATTTTTTGGGAGTAGTATTTAACTCCTAGTAGATCGGGATTCCGACTCACTTAGGTCTCAAAACTACGTGCCTTCATAGCCATGATGGGGTCCTTCATGAGTGTGTCTCCCATGCCTGAGTGGGCAACCCATGTGTGATATCACGCCTTCATGGTCCATGCCCTTGGCAAGGTTTGGACACACCCCCAGCTAGGGTTACAAGTTGGGTTCCATGTATGCTCATGTGGGGTATGTCGGTTATAATAATCTCCCATTGTTCCTTAATTTTTATATCAATGTTCTAATGTTCATGACTTATGACCTACGACTATAATATCTTAGCTCAACATCTGTTTTAAGAGGTTTTACCTAGGAATTCAGTCATGGTCAGCTTTCTGATTCAGTTTTAAAAAAACCTAAGCCTTTATACTCCGTTTATGATCTGAAACTCATAATTTAAGTTTATCTCATACTCATGATCCTGTCTTACTGTTTTACTACTATGTATTACCAACCTTGCATACTCAGTACATTAAAGGACTGATTGCGTACTTTATACTATATCATCTCATGATATACATTCGGGCGATCAATCTCAGCCTTGACGTTAGTTCCGCACCGGCTTCAATCCAGTTTAGCCCCAGTCTGAGTGAGTCCTCATCTCCCAAGGACACTTATCAACTTTATGTTTTATGTTTATGCCGTTCAGTTCCAAACTTAGACAAGCTAGTTGGTGGTGTTGTCTAATGTACTGTGGTTTTATGGCACTTTCGACACTTAAAACTTAGAAAATATGCTAATCTCAAATATGTATTTATAGATATAATGTGTTTTATTAAGTGTTGCAGGGAACAAGTTCAGATAGTGAAATGGGCATAATGAGCCTAAAATGGGCTAAGATTGGACTGTCACCAAGGTAACGAGTCATCATGTCACTGGACAACTCGTTCCCTGAGTTGTTAGGAGAAGAGGAGTTTGAACGTATAAAACTCAGGCTGGAAATAGTGGTGACAATAGATCAACATCACGACTCGCCATGGTTGGCAACAACTCGTTAGGAGGGTCGTGACGATTGGAAGTTAAAACTGATCAAAAAACCTATGAGTCATAACAAAAGGAGTAATGAGTTGTCTTACGACTTCACGACTCTTAGTGGCAGTCATCAGGTGAAATCCCAACAGTTTAGTGGAAGAACTGAGAGTGGCGATAGAAGGAGCAACGAGTCGTCATGAGACTCAATGACTGGTCATGAGCAAGCATATGTAGTCGTCCAGAACACTGGAATTGTAGGACTCAGAAGCAACGGGGGACTTCATGACTCTTCTAGTCACTTAACGAGTCATTAGGTGACCCATCATCCATAAGGAACTTCTTGCTTAGCACGATCTGTCACTGCACTTCATGACTCGTTAGGAAACCTAACGAGTCATTTCCATTGCCGACCTGCATTCCTTGTTAAAATAGGAGAGAATTTGTTTAATGTGTATAAATACCTTCTGTAAGTTTATTTTTGGTTTTTATTCTTTATTACTACTTTTTACAAAAAAAATCATTGTTGTTGATTGACATTAAAGTTCAAGAAACAACTTTCATAAATTTGTTCTTGAGTTTAGGGATTCAAACAACTTTGGATTATTGATATTAGATTCTTGTTGATTTATTCAAGATGTGTGATTTCTCTAAGAATTATTGTAAGTTACAATTATGATTTCGTCTACAAGTGTTAATTGTGATTTTTCAAGCATGAATAGTTAAACCCATAACTAGGGGTGTGGGAACCATGATGAATTAACACACATAGGCAAAAAATACTTAGTGAATCTTGAACAGGGTTTATGCATGTATTATTTTTTCCCTTCATTTTGATTGCTTATTAATGGTTGGAAACATTCAAATTTGCCTTCTTTTTACTCACCCGATCAGGGGGTAATGAATGGGAAAAGGGATTAACAACAGAGATTTGAGGCTATCAACCCTCATCTAATAGCTTGACCTTTTCTGAGAATAGCTAAGCCAATATCAAGGGTAAGGGTTAATCAAATATACATCCGCGTACGAATCAAGTTGCGTGGTTATAATCATCTAAGTAGAGGACCAACCATTTAGGTAAAGTTAACTTACCAATATTGCATTTTAAACACCGGAATAGATCACTATTATAAAATGCCTTGTTGTTATGAAGTCATGGGGAACACAATCCTAGTCAATTTACTCTTTGAATACAACCAACTTTAATCAAGGATCTACTCACTGCTCTTTACTGTTTTTTTCATTATTTCTTGTTACAATTTCCCCCCAGGAAATAAGTAAGCCAATAGTAGTAGCTAAACATATTAATCGAGGTCCTCACCATATTTCTCATGGGATTCAATGGCAACCATGGTTGGGTTCTATATTTGAATGTCGACCCTTTTATATGTTATTACAAGATGTAATTTAGGCGACATGTCATTGCCAGGGAATGCAGCTTAGGCTTTTGTTAATTGTGTTTGCTTTGCTTCTTTATTTTCTCAGGTTTGTGTATGCCTAGTACACGGAGCAAAGGAAAATCCCTGGTTCCAATTGATCACGAACTTGAGCGAACACTATGGAATATAAGAAAAATGGCCAACACACATGAGCAAGAAACAGTTGAAGAAGCAACAGCCAGAATGTTGGATGAGGAATAAGATCGCGCGAGAGATAGAGAGGCAGCTAGGCTAGCTAAAGAGTAATGCCAAGCTGCTGAAGTTGAGCGAGATAGAATAAATAGAGGTCTAGACCAGTAGAGGCACCAGTTCTTTGATGAAAATGATGATGTTGATATTGATGCGGTCAGTGTCACTGGAGCTACTGTCCCTCCCCCTTTGCCTGCTGGGACAAAGTTTGATATTACTAGTGCAATGATCCAATTGCTCAACATGAAGGGTATATTTGCGGGTCGTGCTACTGATGATGCACATACTCACTTGACTAATTTTATGGGTATTTGCAAAGCATACAAACGACTGTGGGTGAGTCAGGATGCAATAAGACTGAGGTTATTTCCCTTTTCACTAGGGAGTGAGGAAACACTGTGGTTGGCTAAATTGTCAAATGATTCTATTACTACTTGGAGGGAGATTATAAGAGCATTTCTTGAGAGATTATTTCCACATTCCAAAGCATTTCCACTAAAAGATGAAATTTATAAGTTTCCAACCACATGATTCTAGATGATACACTATTTGAGATATTTTACAGGTCTCTGAATGCTAATACCAAGAAGGTGGCAGATACTATCCCTGGAGAAACATTCATGAGTCATACATATGCTTAGGTTGTTGAAGTCCTTGATAGGATCACCAAAACCAACCGTGCATGGAACACAAGAGAGTCAGAAGTTTCGGCTAGTTCTTATATGGTAGGTATGTCTGCGGAGTAGAGAAGGAAGGATGAAGAGCGAGATCATGATTTGAAGAGATAAAAACCACTATTCGACTCCTTGATAAACATATTATAGGAGTCGGGACAGAAAAGGTGAATGCAGTTGGTTCTCAGGGCAAGGCCCCAAAAAATGATGGAGGCGAGTCAAAATTTGAGGAGGAAGCCAATTACTTGAATGATCAAGGGGAGGGTTTCCAGACTAATGCGCAAGGGTCTAACCAAGACTCTTGGAGTCAAGGTCAGGTGAACCAAGGTCAGAACTATTATAGAGACAACAATTACAAATGGGGCCAATACAGGGATAGGAGTAGAGGCAGGGATAATGGTGACTGGAAAAAGCGTGAGAAGTACAAAAAATGATAGAAGCGGTCTCTAGGTGCCTCCAAGAAACCGTGAACCAGAATCTAATGGTTCAAGTGTTGAAGATATGTGATCTTGGGCAGAATTATATGCCCAAGTGATACTCAAATGCTTCATTTCGTCTTGTTTATCTATCGTTATTTGTGCATTCTCATGTAATTTGTNACTCAAATGCTTCATTTCGTCTTGTTTATCTATCGTTATTTGTGCATTCTCATGTAATTTGTAGTTGAAATGTGAATTTATACTAACCAACATGATTAGCGTTGTTTTGCAGGAAAAATGTAATTTTAGGAAGCTAAGATGCATGTTGGTTGAAATCGAGAAAGGACTCGGAAGCGAGCATTGGAAAAGGTCAATGAAAAGCAGCAAATAAAGGGGCTCCGCGATGGAGCTGTGTCACGCTGCCATCGCGGAGGCATTCTGCCCCGGATGAGTTAATTTGGCAAAGTTCCAGTGTAGGTCCGCGTTGCCTCCGTGGCACGTTGGGCATGTTTACCTGGAACATAGAATTCCAGTAAGGGTTCGCGATGGCACCGTGGCACGTTGGCCAAGCCCCGTGTTGCATGCCGTGCCACGCTAAGGATTAAATGCTGAAGGACCTGATTCCAGTGAGGGTCCGTGTTAGCTCCATGTCACGGAGGCAGTGCTCCACGATGCACTCCGTGACACGTTGCTTGTTATTCCGGGAAAAATTCCCACTAGTATAAATAGCACACTTAGGTTCATTTTT